>CAKAOH010023898.1:0-37001 GCA_916701665.1 Sebastiscus tertius
GGTTATTATTATTATTTTACAATTTATATTATTATTATGATTATTATTAGTAATAATCATAATAAGAATCATAATCATAATAATAATAATGACCCTATATTGCATGCAATTACTATTAAAAATATCAGGAAATTTTCTTGTCAAAATGTCAGCTTATATTATTGCATTATTATTACTGATACATTAATAATAATATATAAACATGTACTTCATAATAACACATTGTATTTTATTATGCTTATTATATATTAATTTTCGTAAGTAACAGCTGTCAAATACGTGTAGCGGAGTAAAAAGTAGCCTACAATACCTCAGAACTGTATTTAAGTAGTCTGTATTTTATGTACCTTTTCATATTAATGGTTAGTCACAGGTGTGAGACAGATTGTACTTTTTGGAGTAAAAAGTACAATCTCAAATGTGGAGGAGTAGAAGTATTTAGTAGCATGTACTACTATTATCTTTTTATAATAATAGCAATAATTAATAATATTAATTATTATTATCATTATTAATAATAATGATAATAACAACAATAATAATAATAATAATAATGACCCTACATTAATATTTGCAATTACTATCAAAAGCATCCTCAGGAAAATGTTCTTAAAATATCATAATTTAAATCATTGTTAGCTTTTGTTATATATTATTGCATTATTATTATTACTAATGCATTAATAACATGTAACGAGTAAAGTAACACATTACATGTTTTAGATATATAGTTAGTTATTTATTTCATAATAACTCATTGTATTCTATTATGCTTATTATATATTCATAATATTCATTTTCGCAAGTAACAGCTGTCAAATACATGTAGCGGAGTGAAAAGTAGCCTACAATACCTCGGAACTGTATTTAAGTGGTCTGTATTTTATGTACTTTTTCAAATTTATTAGTCATAGGTGTAAGGTTTTTTCTCTCCAAAAAACATAATAAACCAGTTTAGATTATCGTAAGGACGCAGGTTTTAATAAAAAATTAATGACAGCTATCTTAAAGTATTTAGTGAAAACCCAAGTCAGGCTAATTCTCTAAAGTTTACAAACAATAGTGAAATATACGCTTTTATTTTAATGTGCTTCAGGGTGAAAACAGGAAACTAATGTTGCAAATTACAGTCACCTTCTCGGAAATGAGAGTGAGGAAATCAGGCCTATAGAGGAAGTATGCTAATATTCTGGGCCGAGCAGCCTGCAGGTTTCTGGGTCCTAGCACCGAGATAGGATTTACAGTACTCAAGTAGAAACACTGTTTTATGGTTAAACATATCTAAAAACTACTCTTGGACAACATAAATAGGAGCAATATTATTGTATCTGTGAAACAATTTCATTATCAATGTGTCATACCAAACAATCCCTCCACAATCCAGTGATGCTCTCTAAAGGTGACAAATCTTAAAAACAATTCCCAAATATTACAAGAGAACATTAAGTGACATTACAGCAGGTTGCTATAGTTGCCTTTGCAAGAGTTCAAATATATTATCCAAAATATATTTCAGTGAAAATGCATTTAATGACTTAAGGAAATTACATCTTGGTCCCACAACTCCATAAATTATGTATTCTGGAAATAAGGGGAAATTAATAAAAGAAAAAAGGCATTTAAATGATTCTTAAACAGTTTATTAGAAAGATGTAGACAATAAAAAAAGAATTTTCCACTGTAATTCAACATTTTTTGTCTCCCCTTACATTTTACTGACAGTGCAAATAGAATTTGGTCATTACACGTCGCCATATCGTTCTGACACGCCCTCATCAAGAAGGGAGGATGAAAATAAACGGACCCGGAGAATAGCAACAAACTACACGATGTTGAGGCCCAACCAAGCTTCAAAACTCTTTATCAGCTGCAAAAACATTTCACTTTGCTTCTGCAGTCTAACATGAGTGTGCATGTAAGGTTAGGCATGGAGAGAGGAACCGTTAAGATACTAAATATGTGGAATCCATTAAGATTACCAAAGTAGGCGATAAAACTGGGAAGATGCTGCAATGATTTTAGAATATTCCAATTTTACAAACATTAAAACAAGAAGTAAAAGGGAAACATGTAAGCTGGAAGGTTAAGCCACCGAAACAACAACTGGCTTCCTGGATATCTAATTCACGGCACATGGAAGGCTTTAGAGGAACCCAATCAGTAAATACATCTAATTCTTATGATGTACATAACTAGTGTCTTTTTTTAAATCAAGAGATAAACTACACTGGTCGACCTACTTAAAACCACAACATTGGGAATGGGTGGGCCTAATCATTTTTTTTTTAAAACCACAATTAATTTGAAAACAAATTGTAAATTTGTTAACACGTATTGCTCAGTTGAGGACAACTATACAGCTTTTCCAACAAATAATGTGTGCTTACTTGTAATATTTAACAGTAAAACAAGATACCCAAAAGGTGCGGTACAGCAAATGGAAGTGGAGATAGCTGCTCTGTACAATACCATGCATATCAACCTTCAGTGTACTGATCGGTCAAGAGTTGGAGCTGAGGCTATGGATTTAAATATGGCTACTGACTCATATGTACAGTTGTCTGTCACTGCCTTCAATTTCAAGATATACATTTGTTATGATTCCTCTTGCCCTCGGTTCTTCCATTTTCTTCCCGGAGTCTTACGGTCTTCTATTCCAAATCTGGCATTTCTGAAAGGAAAGTGGAACAGAAATAACATTAAACTTACATCACAACACACGTATTACTGTATCAAAAATGGAAGCCCTCATGTACAGATGTAATTGATAAATACTTACTCTCATCATCGCTATCTGCAGACTCATCCTGAAGACAAAAAACAGGGATGTAAGATGATGAAATCTGTTACACATTAAACCTGATTTAATGGTTCACTACAATAAGATGAGTGCCTTAACCCCTACTGACACTGATTAACATCTGATTTATGATCAGCTTTTATTTCTGAATATAAGCTTAATGCTTAGAAATGAAGAGAAATAAAAAAAAAAAGCATTCTCACATCCTCAGCACCGTCTAGATCGGGCAGGTCCTCGTCCCCTCCCATGTTGTTCATCATCTGTAAAATGAAACCAAAATTGTTAACTATTAAAAGTACTCATTATTAAACAAATGCTGCTACTGCAAAATACATCAATCTGAGCACTCAGAGTAGGGCAATGATAGAAAATATTTTTCCATTTAAGGTTGGCAAACACTAGATAGTAGGGATGCACCAATCTATTTTTTTGTCTCCTAGTACCAATTGTGGTATCTATACTCAGGGTATTGGCCAATATCAAGTACCAATTCAACAGCAGTGCCAGTTTTTCTTCTATCCATTTTCTTTAATAATTATTTTGGGAGCATTTTATGTCTTTATTAGATAGTAACAGTAGAAATAAGACAGAAAATGAGGGGAGAGAAAGGTGGGGGGAATGACATGCAAAAATGGTTCTCGGTCGGACACGTACCGGGGACGCTGCCTTTCATTGTTTACTTTAAATCTGTACCGAACTGGTATTTTATACCAGGTGTGAAATATTCAGTTGTTACATTGAAAAATACAAATATCAAATTGGTACTCTTCAATCTCATTTTTTAAACGGACATTATCACATTCCATAAGCCTTTTAAGCCTCGGCCAAATGCCATGCGTGGGTTTTTCGGGTGGGCCCGTTTGTAACTTTGACTGATAAAAGCTGTTGCAACAATTTAGGAAAAGCTCTCCATTGTCTCAAACTTTAACCTCTTCAAGGCAATTATGACTTCCACATTAATCCATACATAGTGCTTACATCTGAGAATTGATCGAAGTTGCCTATCTCCTCATCAGAGTCGTCCTCCCAGTCTTTCCAGTTGTTGAAGTCGACACTGAGCCAACTCAGCTGTGAAAGCGCAAAATAGAGATTTCTCATTTATGACATTGTAATGTACATACTGTAGATTAACTGTATTGTACTGTTAACTGTTTCAAATGTATGATACACAATGTTCTTTACATTTAATGTATTTGTGTTTAACTGACCTTAGCCTTGTCTTTTGTTAGCCTCGGCCACGGCTTCCCTGGCTGTGCTTTTCGTAAATAGCACAACACTGAGCGATCTGTGCGTTTATGTTTGGACTCCTGCGTATAAGTGGAAAGAAAACAAAGGAATGTGTGGTCAGTTTCAGTCTGCACCTTATACAATGTAATCTGCAATATGGTTCTAATTTTATAAAGTTATATTAATCAAAGCAATGGTTCTGTGTGACTTACATTTTCATCGATGGCTTCAAAAAGGTCTATTTCATTGTCATGTTTGACATTGTCAGTTCCTCCAAGACAACTGTGGAAAAAAAATAAATTACACTTAAGTAACCTGTGTTTGTTGTTTTATTTTTCCCAGAAATGAGTTAAGAGCAGAACCAACACCAATACATTTAACTAAAGAAAGTCATGGTTAAATGCAACATGAGTATAAACATACCTGAAACCACACTTTGTTTTATCAAATTTGATTTTAACATCTTTGCTGTCGGCTACACAGAACTCTATAAAAACGGAGTCCCTCCTATCGTACCACTTAGCTGTTGCTGGATGCCTGTGAAGAGACAGAAGACATCAAAACATCAACAAATGTAAACAGTCTGTTACAGAACTAAAAGCATACAAAGTTTTAGATAAATTCACCAAACCCATTCAAAGTATCCGGTTAAAAACAAAACCGATGAAAATGCCTAACCTTTCGTATTTATTGTAAAACAGCACAGCTCATCAGACCCACAACTTGCATAAAAAATACATAATACAGGTCACCAGTGCTGGTGACAGGTGGGTAAGGCATCAAAAAGCCTCTGTATCAGGTTGCTACAAAGCATCCAGTTACACAATGCGCTCCTGTATCAAGAAACCTCAAAAGTGAAACATCTGTGCATGCTAAGAAATGAAAAGTCAAATCAACTAGATGTTTTGGGTGGGTTCAGCTCAAGTTTCCCCATACATTATTGTAACCTTTATTTATTGTAACTAGGGCTGTCAAAGTTAGCGTGATAACGCGTTAACGCAAATTAATTTAACGCCACTAATTTCTTTAACGCATTAATGCAACTTGTGATTTTTAAGTTGTAGTGGCTCAGTTTTAAAGCTAAAGTGAAGATACTGGTATCATATGAAACTAGAAAACCTAACGATGTCATACTAGATTGTCACAAAAGAAGTTAACACTCCAAACTTACGCTAAATTTTGGTGAGGAAAAACTGTCATGGCCATTTTGCAAGGGGTCGCTTGACCTCTGACCTCAAGATATGTGAATGAAAATGGGTTCTATGGGTACCCACGAGTCTCCTCGTTACGGACATGCCCACTTTATGATAATCACATTCAGTTTGGGGCAAATCATAGTAAAATCAGCACACTGACAACTGTTGTTGCCTGTTGAGTTCAAGTTTGCCATGTTATGATTTGAGCATATTTTTAATGCTAAATGCAGTACCTGTGAGGGTTTCTGGACAATATGTGTCATTGTTTTGTGTTGTTAGTTGTCAGTAATAAATATATACATGCATAAAGCAAGCATGTTTTCCCACTCCCGTGTTGATAAGAGTAGTAAATACTTGACAAATCTCCTTTAAGGTACATTTTGAACCGATAAAAAAAAAAAAATGTGTGATTAATCGCGATTATCTATGGAAAATCATGTGATAAAATATTTTAATCGATTGACAGCTTGTAACCTTATAGATGCAAAAGTTATAATCATGCTAGTTAGAATAGATAGTTAGAATAATTATAAATAATTATAGTTAGAACAATCTAGGAAAATCTAATTAGAGTATATGTATGACTCAATAAGGAAGCTGGTTAATAATTAATAATTGACTTATGGAGAAGAGGTGGGATTAAATAAGTTTATACTTCTCACTCCTTTTTGAATATGTAAATCAAGGCATCAAGTGTTTGACAATTTATTTTTATTATGCTTTTTATTGTATGTAAATACTACTTGTTTCTGACTGTCCACTTGTTGGTATGATCATTCTTTTTCTTTATTTTTTTACAACAGCATTAATCAATAACGACTCAGTGACTACAGTTTATGATAAGTTAATATTTTTTAGAAATAAATATATACATACATTTGCATAAAGCAAACATGTTCTCCCACTCCTCATGCTCAATTCACATTTTATGATGTCCTAGGGTGAGACTATAATATCCAAAGTTTACCATCAAACACATAAGTGATGCTCAATTCAATTCAAGCTCAGAGATCAGTCTAACTTTACAAGAGAAGTACATGGAAGAATATATTGTTTTATTTACACCATTGGACACTAAAAAACGTGTTAAATGATATTACAAACGTACCAATGACTGACGGTACTACAATGATGCAGGGCAGTAGTTATACAGCATTAATCAATAACCTGCTCCTCCTGACTACAGTTTATTGATAAGTTAATATTTCTTTTATGTGAACTAGTGGTATCGATTTCTTCTGCAGCATGTTTACCGACACGATATTGCTCTCGGCATTAAAAACGACGGCATCATTATCCAAATCCTCTTACACACACATTAACGTGGAGCGACCAGGGCAGTGCCAGACAGTGCGTGGAAGCTAAAGCGAGTTAAATACAACACAATGTTGCTCACTCACCTTCACTACTTTAACATCAAACCTCTACCTTAATCATGGTGGTTAGCTTTGAATTCAACATCACAGATTTTAATGATAAAACCGTGACTTTCTAACACAGATAATCTAATGATCGCCTTCCTAGTCGTCCAGTGAACACACACTAGCTAAGCTAAGCTAACAGCGTTTGCCACTACGTTAGTTAAACCATGCGGTGCAACCTAGCAACATGCTAACGGCGGAGAGTAACGTTTATATCGCACTAATGCTGAACACCAGCTCTGCTTTAATAACGGAGACGGTGAATTGTGTTCTTTAACTCGGTATAGGTGGTTGAAGCTAGGTGGATAGTTGCCGTGATCGTCCGGTTCATTGAAGGCAACAAGGCCAACCTCCCGCCTTTAGAAAAACAGCATGTTGTCACACGGCTAACACGGTGTTAGCTGCTCGTTACTATTCCTCTCCGTTTATTACACCCTCCTCGTGGTGACTTTACACTACTCACATGTTTGAGGTGAAGGGAGAGCTTCTTTTTTCGTAGATAAAAACAGCCTCGTTTAAAAGAAAGGTGGGTAACGCCTGCAGAAAGAGAAGAAGGAGTGCTGCCCACAAAACAAGCAATGCAACCCGCCTCTACTAGCCTGGTGGACTCTACCCGTTAACACCGGATCTTATTGCGTATCCCAGGATGAGAATGAGCGTAGTGACGCAGCAGGAGCGTAGTGACGCTGGTAGGAGCGTACTTTAGACGCTTCTAGAGGGTTCAGCCACACTAGTGATGTGTCGGTCACGAACGAGCCGGTTCAAAGAGCCGATTCTTTTAAATGAACGATTTTCTTTAATTAAAGGGACTGTTTGTAACTTTCAGAAATGCTTGTTAACAGCAACACCTGTGGCCATTAAGTCAACAAAAGTCAGCGTCGGGCTCGCGCTTGCTCGCTCTAAATAGACATGAACGAGCATCGCTCAAAACAGTGAGGCAACACACGTCAGCTAAAACCACAGTATCACTCTATATTTCACCTGCTTGGCAGTAATGTTAGCTGACCAGAGGAAGGTCTCTCCATGAATCACTGCTGATCCTAGTGTTGGCTTTTCCTGCTTCAGCCTCCCGACCAGGAACAGGTGAGACACCGGCGCCCAGTCGGAGACGATAATGTTTCTAGCTGCGGAGCCTCGTCACTTCACAAGACACAGGAAACTTCTGTTCGTCCACTGTACATTCACTAGATATTCTCTGAGCTACTAACTCTTCTGCAGTGTGTAGTGTGCGTGCATGCACGTAAGAGTGGAGCGCGAGAACGCACGCGGTGTGTGACTGAAGGCAGGCAGCGGAGCAGGAAGAGTTGACATTGTTTTGCAAGACTGGCTTCACTAGATAGAACTTTGCGGTTTTGGTGCTTCCGTGTAGTTTGTGTTGGAATCTGAGTCTGAACAGCGTAGGCACACGCGAGCGCGCACACGCGAGCGTGCATGGGAAACCGACCCGGTAGATTTATACGTGTAAGAAGTTACAAACGGTCTATTTAATTCAAGGTAGAATGATAGGACGATCTTCTCCGCACCACGGGTACTCCATGCATTGACTGTGACTGAATGCTGTGTTAATGACGTCCGTCTGACCAATCAGGTGATGACAGACAAAGATCATACCATCAAGCAGGGAGGGGTGGGAGTGCACGGCGCGCTGACGGTCTACAGGTACAGAGCAGGAGGGAGAGGAGAAGAGAAAGAGAAAGAGAGAGAGGAGTGCGGTGCGCGAATAGCAGACAAGATGAGTGACAGTTGGAAACGAAGCAGCATGTAAAATTATGGTATTCTGGAAATTATAAGGTTTAGTATAATTCAATTGTATAATTTAAGTGATATATGTACACATATACCATACGTAGGTCAAAACAGCGCTAAATTTGGCTGAATTATAAAAGGCAGAAGTGGTAAAAACGAAGAAAGAGCCGGCTCTTCTTGGTGAGCTGAGCCAAATGATCTGGCTCACTAAAAAGAGCCGGAATTCCCATCACTAGACTGTACCCGTTAACACCGGATCTTATTGCGTATCCCAGGATGAGAATGAGCGTAGTGACGCAGCAGGAGCGTAGTGACGCATTAGGAGCGTACTAGACGCTTCTAGAGGGTTCAGCCACACAGCTGCCAGCAGCAGGATGATGTGAAGGAGGCAGCGCTGTGTAATCTGATGTGGAACAAATCTAATGGGATCTGCTATGGTTGCTCCGTACCACCCAGTATGATCGCCTCATGTAACCTTCATCATGAACGAGTAATTTACAAATGAAACTGGTAGGATTTCAGGTTAGAAGAAAATACACAATAAATACTTATCAAAATATATACATGTAACAAACATGCACATAACCACAGGTAAACATGTATCAAATAATAAACGTTATACAAAATAATGGAAAATAGACAAGAAAAGATAATTCATGCCTTTTTTTTTTTTATCCCCAGAGGAGAATTTCGGCACAGCAGCACAAATATATTCAGATAATTAGAAAAATTGATAAGGGATATAGAGGAATAAAAGGTTTTAATAAAATAGAAACTAAGCAGGACAATATACTGTATATGTTATATATATGTTGTATACACACACACACACACACACACACACACATATACATACATGTATATACATATTCATATAGTATAACTACATACATGTATATACATATACATATATAACTACATACATGTATATGTTTTTATTTATATATACATATATACACTCACATATACAGTATATACATATACACACACACATATAAACACTGGTATATAACAATATAGGACGCTAATCTATAACAATGGAAACTAACAATTACTTTCATTATCGATTCATCTCGTATTTTTTAAAATGTAAGAAAAATAGTAAAAACCCAAATTGACATTCAAATATTTTGTTTTGTCCAACCAACAATCAAAAACAAATTACATTTTCAATTATATATGGTAAATATCAGCCAATATTTATAAAGTAGGGGCTGATTAACAGATTCGTTTATCAAAACAAAAAATTTCAGCACTATCCACTTGTGTAGCAGTAATTGTTAAAAAATATAACAATACCAATATAAAGTACACACATTTTAAAGAACTAATCTGAGTGATTCAATCATCAAATCATTTTCTATAAAGTGAGATCCAGTGACGGAGAGATAACTAGAAATGTTCTGGCTCATGCAGGCCAGCCATTAAGAATTATGGACAGGGACAGCGCAAAAGGTCAAGTCACTTATTTCAAAGCACAGAGAAAAAAAATACTTCAAATAAGACTATGACAGGTACATTCCTCATTTTACCTTTAAACGAAAGGAGAGAAAAAAATGCCCTCCAATGAATGATAAAAGAAAAGTAAAATCAAACATTGATTTAAGAAATTACATTTAACAACTCCCCTCTATTTGTGTCGCCTTCAAATGGTTATTAAAGATCCCCTCAAGACCTCTTTATATAGAAACACAGTGCTTGGAGTAATAATTTGAGTTTGATGTGTTTTTTTCCACAATTACCTAAAATTCTTAAATTAACATCTACCCATACTCCCTCAGACATACACCGATCAGCCATAACATTATGACAGCATGGGCACCCTGACCGGTCTGCGGCTACGCAGCCTCATACGCAACAAACTGCGATGCACTGTGTGTTCTGACAGCTTTCTATCGGAACCAGCATTAACCTTTTCAGCAATTTGAGCTCCAGCAGCTCTTCTATTGGATCGGTCCACACGGGCCAGCCTTCGCTCCCCAATTGCATCAATGACCTTGGGTCTGACCCTGTCGACGGTTCACCGGTTTTCCTTCCTTGGACCACTTTTGGTAGGTCCTGACCACTGCAGACCGGGAACATCCCACAAGAGCTGCAGTTCTGGAGATGCTCTGAGCCAGTCGTCTAGATATCACAATTCGGCCCTTGTCAGTCGCTCACATCCTTATGCTTGCCCATTTTTTCTGCTTCCAACACAAAGTTCAAAATTATCACTTGATGCCTAATATATCCCCCCCCACTGCCAGGTGCCATTGCAACAAGATAATCAATGTAATTCACTTCACCTGTCAGTGGTCTTAATGTTATGGCTGATCGGTGTAAGATGGCTCCTACTTCACTGAAGGGTCTATTCTCAGTGTATGCGCACTGGAAGTTACATATTGGACCAAGATTGGCTTCCAAATCTCTGTACGTACACAACTTAAATTCAGATTTGAGGTGAGCACAGAGGAAACTTACCCCTCTTCAGCAGATGCATGTGAGAACAGCCTTCTAACCACGAAGAATGCCACAATAATTTTGCCTTAATCAAGCAGTTTTATTTTAAATAAAGTTGCATTTTTTTGCTCTCCTCCCCTGCCAACATGTGTCCAGTTGCAAGCAAGGGCAGACTGTGAAGGCTCATCAACTCCAAGGGATTTGCGTGGGTGTGGCATGAAGCAGCTCCCTGCACACCCACGCAGTTGTTTTCAGTTCCGTGGTGTCATGCTGGGAGTTTAATGTCATTTAACTCCATATACCAGTAGTTAAAAGAATCATAAGCATACCACCTGTCCCACCCTAACAAGTGTAACAAAAGTACACACAAAGAGGCAACCACTCTAAATAAGTTGGATTACTTGTGTTGAACATGTTGAATGCATTTCCCTCATAAAACATTTTGAAAGCCTAATTTTTTTAAAGTTTTTTAAATCCAGCATTGTTTACATCCATGATTAAAATAAAACAAGGCAGAGGAAGGCTGGTAAACATGGATGAGCTTAGTCTTCTCACGTTACTGGCACACTGCTGCATATCTGTTGATAAGTGGAACCGCGTGTATGCATGAGATAAACGCGACAGGGACTCACTCATAAAACAGATCCATAGGTTACTAGAGGTCAACAACTCCACATGTGACCTTTAAGTGATGCTACTTTATACTTCTACTGCACATTATCTCAGAGGGAAATATTGTACTTATTACTTCACATACATCTATCCAACAGCTGTAATTACCCTTCAGATTATAATTTGCATATTATAAAATACAAACCTACTGAGAATAAATCTGTGGTTCCCATTGCCTACCTTCATTGGCTTGTGACCTCTAAAAAAACAGTCTAGTTAGGGCTGCTAATTACATTTCAGATATGATTTGTAGTACCTCAAACAAAGATCTCCCCTCAAAACTTCTCACATCGTTTCATTTAAATACTTGTACCAAAAAATGTAAACATTTGTGAAGCAAATTCTTTCATATCCCATGAATCATCTCAAGACCCTTGAGATTTATCCATTTACTTAAGAAAATAGGAGAATTTGAGGTGTGACCTGCAGTCTCACTAGTATGTTTATAGTCAAGTCTGGCTCAAGGCAATGAGTCTTATCTATTAAGGTGTTAACAGGGTGTCATGGTGGCTGTTTAGCACTGTCACAGGCTTAAATCTCAGCTTTAGTCTGAATCCTGGGACTTTGTATAACTGGTTCCCTGTACAATGCAATGCTGGGATTGGTCTGGCTCCTTGTGACCCTTTAAATAGGAATATGTGAGAATAGAAAACAGAAGCAAGAATCCATATTGAAAATCTATATTTTTAGCATTTTGAATCTCTTGTTGAGGCATACCTGCCCTACCCCGGCCATGACTAGGCTAACAACAGATCCCGCAACAAAAAGTCCCTGTATTTCCAAATAAAGTGCAAAAACATCAAATTTTCATTTCATCAAGCCACAACTTTATTTCCATCTTGGGTATAAATTGTATAAATGAGCTTAAATCAGCAACCTTTCTTCAACCCTTTGTTGTCAGGGTCCCATTACATTGTCAACTCCTGCAAAAAAGGGAACAAAAAAAAAAAAAAAAATTGTTAACTTTTGTCTTAATTATTTTTTTTTTCCACAATTTAAATAATTTCTCTCTTCTCAGGACAGAAATGTTGGCTTCAGTAAATTCAGAAGAACGAAAGTCACTGTGTTAATCATCACTGAAGAGTTCTCCATACATTCATTTAAGGAGATCTATGTAAACCATTTAAAAATAGACTGTTGAATATAGACTCCAAAACATTTTAATAGCATCAGATTTTTTTTTTGAAATCTTACCATAATAGCATTGACAATGTCGTTGTTGTTGTTTTTCAGAGCGCGTACAGCCTTCGTCCGCGACACGTTGGCTTGTGACATGACGAGTTCAATGTCCTTGACCTCCACTCCGGTGTCATCCACCTATGAAAATAAGGGAAATGAATTGTTATATGAAGATTAAATTATACACACATCACGTATTGACTGTTTTGATCCATCTTCACTTGAATAAAACCACATCTTACCTCTTCTTCTTCGCTCTCCTCCTGTACTGTTGGCGTCTGTGTGTTTTCCTGGATGTTTGAAACAGCTTCTCCCTGTACCTTGAATTTTTCTGCGGCGGCCAGCTGGGCTTGCTGTGAGAGATCTTCAATCTAGAGAATAAAGAGTAAAATTAGATTAATACATTATTTGGCACAACATTTTCAACAGAGATTTTTGTACCATTTTGACCGTCTCCATGGTATCGTTACCTGGATCTTTCAATCAGTATTCTGCTGCCTTATAAAAGCAAAGACTAGACAGGATGGCAGGACAAAGACTAAGGTGGCTAGTATCGATGTTGGCTACATACCTTAGCTTCACCGAAGACTATGTATGTGTCTGATGCAGGGCTCTTGTAGACGTCTGGTTTGGTGATGACAAACAAGATGTTCTTTGACTTGCGAATGGTGACCCTGGTGACCCCTGTTACCTGCCTGAGACCGAGCTTTGACATTGCCTGCAAGAAATATCATTTGCCTGTCATTTCACAAATGTGGCCGATTTTGACCTTCACAAAAGAAAAGCAGAAAAGTGAAAATGACATTAATGAAACACGATCGCACGTTACCTTTCGTGCCTTCTTTTCACTGCGGCTCTGTTTGGCTTTGCTGACCGGTTCCTCGTCAATTTCAGCAGCTGCTGCAAGCTGCGGAAGACAGAACATTCATCCACATTTTATGTCAACGAGTAAATGCAGACAGAGGAATCAGGCAAGTTTGATGTAATGTTAGTCATTGTGTAAGCACTTTCTCTTCTCAGGACAGAAAGGGTGGCTTCAGGATACTCAGAAGAACGAAAGTCACTGTATTAATCATCACTGAAGAGTAAAGGACATACACTTGTGCAAAGTTTTTTTCTTTTCTGTTTAGGTTCAAGTCAACAGGGGACACGACATTCAAGACCAGACTGAACTCTCACCTGAGCTTGCTGTGTCTGTGTCTGCGCAGAGTCCTGTTCCTCCAGCTCAGGGACTGAGTCATCGCTGTCTGACTCAGTACCGGATCCTACAGAAACCACCGACAGAAACCAAAATTTAGTCACAAGATGACAACTATTACATACAGCCTATGTATACTTGCTGCATCAATCCTGGGGAATGAAGATAGGCAGGTTAATAGTGATCCAGAATACAGTGTTTGTTGTTACCTTAGATGAACTACACCCACTTAACATATTAAAAATGTCAGTGTAAACTGCAATAACCATTAACTTGATGTTGCAAAAGGGTCACTGTGATTACAGCTATTTAACTTCAAACCTTAACTAATGTGTAAGTATGTTGAAAACAATACCCTTCTATCCAATACCACATTCACCAGACCGGCACTACACAGCTTCACTGACTAAATAAAAACTGACTATTAGACATCATATGATTGAACGCATGAAACGGCACAACATGGACAGTATGCAACAACAGAACTGACTGTTTCCAATAAGAGAAGCGTCCATGTCAATAACTGAGTAGCATCTTCAA
The DNA here is from genome assembly GCA_916701665.1 of Sebastiscus tertius. Lineage (NCBI taxonomy): Eukaryota > Metazoa > Chordata > Actinopteri > Perciformes > Sebastidae > Sebastiscus > Sebastiscus tertius. Next base: position 14,419 of record CAKAOH010023898.1, read on the forward strand.
TAAAGGACAGTTTAAAATTTAAAAAATAAAGTTAATGTATACTTCACAACCATGGCTTTTTAAGAGAACATCATATCTAAGCATCTGAGGAGTTCCCTGAACGCAGTGACAGTTGGAAAAACAGATGAAGAGAGAAAGAAGAAAATACCCTTGTCGTTCTTGATCACAGGCTCCACCTTGACTGGGGTTTTAGCAGGTGTGGGGGCAGGTTTGGGTGATGAGATGGGTTCAGAAGGAGTCTTACCAATTACCTCAACCTCAGGTTTAACAGGGGCAGGTTTTGCAACTGCCTCAGCAAATGTGAGTTTATGGGGAACTGGGGCAGGAACAGCAGGCTCAACTGGAGCGGGTTTTAGGGGAGCAGATGAAGGCTCAGCTGCTGGTTTGGAAGGCTTGGCAACCTCGGCAGGTACCGCCTTGACCAAGTCTGCCTCAGTAACTGGCTTAGCAACCACAACAGGGGCCGGCTTGGTAACCTCAGCAGCAGTTGGTTTATGTTCTGCAACTGGTTTAGCAGCCTCAACGGGAGCTGGTTTAGGTTTAGCAACTGGTTTAGCAGCCTCAACGGGAGCTGGTTTAGGTTCTGCAACTGGTTTAGCAGCCTCAACGGGAGCTGGTTTGGCTTCAGCAGCTGGCTTAGCAGCCTCAACTGGAACAGGTTTGGCCTCAGCAGCTGGCTTAGCAGCCTCAACGGGAGCAGGTTTGGCTACAACAGCTGGCTTAGCAGCCTCAACAGGAGCAGGTTTGGCTACAACAGCAGGCTTAGCAGCCTCAACAGGAGCAGGTTTGGCTATAACAGCTGGCTTAGCAGCCTCAACTGGAGCAGGTTTTGCCTCAGCAGCTGGCTTAACAGCCTCAACGGGAGCAGATTTGGCTACAGCAGCCTCAACAGGGGCAGGTTTGGCCTCAACAGCTGGCTTCGCAGCCTTGACAGGAGCTGGTTTGGCCACAACAGCTGGTTTAGCAGCCTCAACGGGAGCATGTTTGATTGGGGGAGCCTCCTTAACAGTCTCAATTTTGGCTGGGGCTGCTTTAACAACCTCAACAGCTGCAGTTGAGGCTTTAGCAACCACTTTAGCACTTTCAATAGGTGCAGATTTAACCATGGTTACTGCTTTGGCAACAGGCACAGACTCGAGCTCAATATCCATCTTAGGTTTGGATGCTACCTTAGTAGCGTCTACAGGGGGTAGAGGTTCTGACATTTTAACTGGCTTCGCAGGTGGGATAAGCGGAGGGAGATCATCATCAGCAGCTGCAAAAACAGGAGCAACTTTTGATGAAGCTGTCTTAAATTCACCTGATGTGGGAGGGCTAGAGGCAAGAGTATCTGAAAATGAAACTGGAGCTGCCACAGCAGGCTTTGAGGTAACTTTAAAAGCAGCTGGGGCAACAACAGGCTTTGCAGCAGCTGCTGATGGTTTGTTTGGCTCAACTGGGGCAGGTTTAGCTTCAACTACAGTTTGCATGAGGTTAGCCTCTACTGGTTTTTCCTTTACTGGTGTGACCTTGCACTCCACAGGGGAAGGAACCGGCACAAATGCCTCTCCTTTCTTAGCTTTTCCTTGTTTGCCAGCCTTGACAACTTTCGGGGTGAAGCGGTTAGCAGGAGAGCTGCCAAGTGAGGTTGCTAGGGGAGATGGAACAGGTGACAGAGGGGTAGTGGCAGTAGCAGATTTCGGTGAGGTGGGAGAGGAAGAAGAGGCAGACATAGAGGAGCGTTTTCTTCTGCCAGGGACAGCCTTTGGGGCAGAGGAACCCTGCGCACTCTTGGCATCTTTGCCTTTGGGCTTTGCAGGGCCAGAAGCTGCCTGAGGTTTCTGGGAGGAAGCTGGGGCAGGCGGTGTAGCTGAATAGAAAAATCACTATTCAAATTTTTTTTGACGGGAAAATAAGTCTTACTCATGCGGGTTAAGTGATCACAAACCAAGACGCACTCTCCTTGCTTTGGGTTAGGAAAAGGACACACCTGCCTAACTTTAGAGCTTGATGCAAAACGCCACTCAAAATGCAAAGTACATACTACTTACTTCCACACAGAAACCCACATTCTATATTTAGTCAGGATGCACTTAGGACAAAAGGGAAAATCATACTTGCAATGAATACCACATCATGATGCATAAACGCACCTGCTACCGTACCACTGAACTGACGCTTCGAGGTAGAACTGACCGAAAACCTGGCCAAGTAAATTAACTTTTCGAATCTTATGCAATTAAATGCAACAATTAAGTACTTCCTCTGAACGAACATCTAAATCAAAATGTATTACATCAGATAAAAATGTAACTTTAGTCAAACAAAGCTGTTCCTGGCCATGTTTTATAACGTGAAATAAAAAGAAAGCCATCTACCCGCTTCAGCAAAGATTTTAGCACTACAGATGCAGCCAAAAATATAGAACTTTAAATAAACCAAAAAAACACTGTAACAGTGGAAGCATAAGCATTAAACCTTTGTTCATTTGAACTTGTACCAATCATGTTACCACCTGCAAAAAAAAATATGCCCAACCCGATCAAAAAGGTGCATTGAAATGATTGCAACAGAAAGTGGGGGGAGGGGAGTGCCTGCTTATCAGGATAAACCAACCTGACAGGTGGCAAGTGGAAAGACGCGGGCCTTCACATTTGGAGGACTCCTTTGACTGAATGGTCTTGGGGAGACGTGTAACAGCTTCTTTCTTGTCAAGATCATTTTGAGTAGCCACGTGGACATTCACATCACCAGTCAATGCATCATCTTGAGCTGCGTCCAGACAATTACTTGACTCTTGTACCTCAGTCTTTGGGGCATCGGTTGCCTTCACATCTTCAATGTTTGCACTGACGTCTTCAGGAGCAGATGGTTTCGGATCACTGGGAATTTCCTCTGCCACTGCACTGGGCTCGTCTTCAGAGGCCTTTGCTTCAACGGAAATCTGCTCAACCTCTTGGCAGGCTGATTCTTCAGTTGCAGCAACAGACTCCTGACTCGGTACCTCTACGGTTGAGGCGGCTTCTTCTTGAGCGGGTGGCGCGTCTACAGTTGGAGTGGCTTCTTCTTGAGCAGGTGTCTCTTTCACCTCTACAGTTGGAGTGGCTTCTTCTTGAGTGGGCGTCTCTTTCACCTCTACAGTTGGAGTGGCTTCTTCTTGAGCGGGCGTCTCTTCTACCTCTGCAGTTGGAGCTGCTTCTTCTTGAGCAGGTGGCTTTTCTGAGGAAACAACGGGAGTTTCGGCAGCAGGCACAGACACTTCAGGAACTGCAACATCAGCTGAAGACCCTGCAGGGTCAACAGTCGCCTCTTGCTGCAAGACAGGTGTGGCCGCCAACCCAGGCTCTTCAGTATGCTTGGTCATTTCTTGAGTGGCAGCAACACCATTTGCTTGATCATCAGTCTGAATGCTAGCTTCTTCTGGGGTGCTCATCTCTTGAGCAGGAACAGAGGTTTCTGGAGGATTCTCCAGTGGGATTGCTTTGCTCACAGGAACGGCCGTCTCGGGAGGAGCAGAAGTATTCAATACTCCTACAGATGATTAAGGAAAAGCAAGAGGAGTAACAGGGGGAAGGGCAATCACAGTAGTTGTTTGAGGAGCAATTCCACTTCAACGCAAATTTTAAGAGCTTCATGAATACACCGTGAAGGGAAAAAGAAATCGTGCTCCACAGGTGAACAGAAACGAGGGGTTTGTGAGAAGTTAATCGATGTGTTATTGTCTCTTGGTTTGCCAAAGTATAAAAAGGGGGGAGTGTTAGGTGCAGTAAGTAAAAGAAAAAAAATTATCCCGCATCCCAAACTCCATGCAGTGTCCATATGTGAGAAACACCAGAGGATCTATGCACAACTATGCATGAAAATAAGCTATTAATTTATTACTAACAAAAGCCTTTAATTAATTAGACAGCTCAGTATTTGTACATTATTGTACTGCTTCATGGCAAAGTCTATGTGGAGTCATTACTCAACTTCAGAATAGTTAACAAAACATCCAAAATCACTTTGCAAATCATTTCAAAAGCCTTTAATTTAAAAGATGAGAGCATTGGGGTCAGCATTTATAGAGTGGTGTGAGAAAAGGCCAACACAAACAATCCCTATGAAATGAGGACCCAACACTTGACATCATTTTGAGTAGTGTCCAGTATTGACCCATCTGGGGGTCTAAGTATTTGCCCCAACCATCGTCATTAAGGACACACATTTATTGAGAAGAGATGTCTTTCCCCCTCAAACGTCATCTGGACGGCTCTGGAGTCTATTGTTGCCATGGAGTTTGTCTTAAACAATAATGTGATGTTAAGCCCAAAGTAAGTGCACAGTTTCCACTGCTACTATAAATGGTGCCTTCAAATGAAATTCGTGAGCTTGTGTTTACAACATGGGAAATCGTGTACACAATATATCTGGCGTTCAAGTGGTTAAGTTGTGAGAACACTTTGCTAAGCAACGGCAATATTAATGTAAGACGGCGTCTAGAAGCCACAGAGGCGAACAATTTAGCAAGCTAGCAAGCGAGTAACATAATGCAGGAAATGCAAAGGCATAATGACAGAGGGCCGTTTGGAATATTAACATTTTCCTCAGACATATTATAAAATTGCTAAGAAAAACAATATACGACTAAAATTACAATATATTAACTTATTATAAACTAAGAAATTAACTAACTTCCATGGCTGCTACCATTTCTGACAATGTCAACAAACACGTCACATCTTGTGAACTCGGAGCTTTCAGGAACTTTCCACCTACGAGGTTGTGAATACCACAAGAGGGGGGCGTTTATATGGACTCTTCTCGTGAACACGCTAAACATACCCATTTGAAGGCACCAAAAGATGTATAAAAACATATGTGTATTATGCAATTTGAGAATTATGCAGTTACAATTCACTGTTGTGGAGACAAGTGTCCTCCTCCCTGATATAACACTTCAAAGTCTTCAACTAACATGGACCAGAAAGAAATGTTCTTCACTTTATTACCCAGTTATTACCTAATTGTGGTCAAAAGAGCACCATGTACAATATGTTAACTGATGGCTTTCAAATGATTTCCACTATTATTAATAGTAATAATTTTAAGGTCAGACTAAAATAAATATGAAATAAAGATTGATCCGTGCCACTGCTTACAGGTCTACTGTTAATCTATGTTAAGTGTGTTTAAGGCATTTTTTGTGCACAGGGAGAACTACACACAACACCATGCATTGTGTGCTAAATCCAGTTGTCAGTGCAATTCACCACATCCCATTGTGAGTTTGTGTAAATACAAAAAAAGGGGTCCTGGATCACTCTTTTCAAGCCAATATCACCACTGCAGATCCCCCAAACTACTGTTACAAATGTCCCAACACATGGTGACAGTCAAAATAACCGTCACCTGTTACATCAGCTCAGTGTCCAGCCAGCTGAGTCAACACACTGAACTATATAATCATGCAGTGGTGTTGTTCCTCTACTCAACAAATTAACCTTCCCATAGACGGTCATTTGTTGAACTACCCCCCCCAATCTTTGAGTTCCAGGACCCCTTTGTAAATATGCATTATTGCATGCACGTTCATGAAAAGCAATAACATACGAACCGGTCTCCACTTGAGGCTGCTGCATCTCCTGCTCGGTGACTGGGACCGTTTCTGTGGCTTCACCAGGCATGGTTGCTGTGGAGAAGAAAAATACAGTTTATTAGCATCAAGCTGACTCCAAGTTAACTACTGGTTGTGTAAATTTCCCAGTCTCTTTTAGAATTGATTTTAAAGTACTTTTAATCACATATAAAGCTCAGAATGACCTGGCACCGGAGTATGTTACTGAGTTTCTCACACGATACTGACCAAACAGGCCCCTCAAGTCTGCAAGTCTGGGTCTTTTAACTGTTCCAAAGACTAGCTTGAAAACAAAAGGTGCTCGTGCTTTTGCATACTGGCTTCCCGACTCTGGAACAATCTTCTAATGAGCATTAGATCAGCAGACTGTCACGACTTTTAAATCCAGTCTTAAAACCCACTTTTATAGAAAGGCTTTTCCAATCAGCTGAACTACAGTCCTTTGTATGCTTGTGTGCTGATGTGTATGTATGTGCACATGTAACTGTATGAATATGTAAATGCTTGTTTCTTTATTTTCCCATTCCATTGTTTTTTATTTAATCATTTATGTTTCAGTGTATTCTGTTGTATATGATGTGAATTTCCTTGGAAAAAGTGCTGTTATAGAAAGGCTTTTCCAATCAGCTGAATTATAGTCTTGTGTGCTGATGTGTATATATGTGCCTATGTAACTGTATGAATATGTATATGCTTGTTTCTTTATTTCTATTGTTTTTTATGTAATTGTTTATCATAATGGTGTTTATTGCCAGGTGTCAGAGGTATACACGAGGAATTTGGTTTGGTTTGAGCAAGTTAAACAGTATAATAACAAAAGAATAGATTAAAAACGTTAGAATAAAATACAAAAATTTAAATTCTACCAATATACAATATACAAAATAAGCTATAAATAAAAATGTTATTATGTTTTAGTGTATTCTGTTGTCTATGATGTGAATATCCCTAGAAAGCACTTTGTGCTTGAAAAGTGTTCCTCAAATAAAATTATTATTATTAAAGCAGAAAGATAACTTGTGTGTCACTAAGCGGATCATTGAGGTTAGCACGGACTGGTTAGCCCTTTCAGAGGGTTAACTAGCAGTTGTCACAGCCGGTAGAACAGGTGACGGAGCCCCATGCTTTAGCCTTAGCTCAGTCTGGAGCTAACGTTAGCTTCAGTTAGCTAACTGATCCTGACAGCCTCAACAAGGGGAAAGCTAAACCTCATTTAACAAAGTCCACCAATACGTTTTATCCACATTTAAAGTTGCCACACACGTAAACACTCAGACAACCTGTAACCCAGCTCACTGCGGCCCTGACAGGCTGCTAGTGAACTGAAGTCATCATGCTCCCCCATTTTGAGCAGGTTAATCTGGTGGTACAAACAGCACGTACATATACACCTATATCACCGAGCTGAGGCACGATGGATGACACATATCTGAGCCAGCCTGATGATACTACTTTACTTTAACGCTTCAAGGATTTAATATAGGCGAGGATATGTTATAAACAGGAGGATGATGTTGGATTATCAGAGGAGATACTCACCGACTCGGGACGCTATATCCAAGATGGCTGTGAGAGAGAACTTCTGACCTCAGTTTCACAGTGATATCCGGTTTAGAGCGGCGGGTTCTGCTTCCGGGTCATTTAAAGGCACGATAGGTCATTTTTTGACCAGTTTTTTTTATTTTTTTATTGTGTGGTTACAAAACAAGTGAAGACACGTGCAGGGACATATATAAAAAAGACCAAAATATATTGTACAGAGAAAGACAAATAACAAAATACAAAAACAAAATAAAACAAAATAAAAGCAGGTTGAAGAATGTGTGTGTGTGTGTGTGTGTGTGTGTGTGTGAAATGTGGATAATGGGTGTGTGTTTGGCATTGAATGAGGCTAGATGGTCATATATGACATATATCTACTCTTAAACACATATACTGTACACATGCACACATATCTACACACACATATACAGATATCATTCCTTTTATATGTAGAGCATAGCGGGAACAAAAACAAAACAAAAAGAAAATAACTGAGTAAAACATATATATAATACGGTATATATACATACATATATATTAATAATATGAATAATAAAGATGATGATGATGATGATGAGGTCATGATAATAATATCAATAACAATAATAATACCAACACTTACAATAATAAGTAAGATAAATAAATAAATAAATAAATAGCTTGACTTCTAGAAAAAAAACAGCGTTTACTAAACTACAACACTATGTTAATGTTTTGTAGAATTTGTACCTATTTTGTACTTGTACTTTTAGGAATGTAAGTCTAACCAACTGTCACCAACTGTCACCGCTCACCTCAGCATTTCACTCACATTTATCTGACAGCTGTAATTACTGGCAATAAAATATGCAATATATGATAATATATCATTCACAGGGTCTTTTTTTGCATAGGCTAATTAGTACTTTTACTTTTGACACTCAATATGTTTTGCTTTTAATACTAATGTACTTTTGATTGAGTAACATTTTTAACGCAGGACTTTTATTTGTAATGGAGTACTTTTACACTGTCATATTGCTACTTTTATTAAAGGATCTGAATACTTCCTTCACCACAATCATAACTGACATAATTAGCTGTTTCCTGCTGTATTTACAGATATCACGGATGTAAACAAAACTTTAACAGCATCCAAAATCACTAATAACTTGTAATTTAAACCTGCAGTAGGCAGAATACTTTTGGCATCATTGGGCAACAATTCTATAATAACCTTTCAGCATATTGTAATTCAAGTGTTCTGAGAGAAAACTAGACTTCTGCACCTCCTCATCGTTCTGTTTTCAGGCTTTAGAAAATCTAGCCTGTGATGGGAGACTTTGGCCAATCACAGGTCATTTCAGAGAGAGAGCTTTCCTATTGAGCGTTCTTATTGGATGTGCTCCGGCTGGTGGGTGAAGCTTGGTATTTCCTCAACTGATCCCAACATGGCTGCCGGGCCACAAACTTTCTCATTTTACAGTTAAACAGTACACTACAAGATGTTACTGAAAACATTTGAGGCGAGAAGCATTACAGTAACAGAATATTGACCGTTTGATCGGAGTTCTCGAGTGATTGAAAGCTGCTCAGAGACGGCAGGCTCCAGCTCGGCTCTGATTGGCTGTTTCCTCCGGTCTGTGAAATCTTGCAGATGCCATCAGGAGCACCAGAGGAAAGAGAGGAACATGATTTTTTTCAGATTACCTGTCTCATGCACTACTGTCAGGTATGATCTGATATAGCAACCGTTTTATAAAAAAAACTTTTAAATCATATTTGCTCCATTTCTACCCACTGCAACTTTAATTATATGCATTAGCATGTGATAACAGTCTCTATACTTATACGTAGTGAATATGAATGGGATTTCACTTCCAGTAATTGAAGTTTAAACAGAGATTCAAAGTAAAAGCACATATAAAGGCTGGGAATACAATAAATAACGCTCTTTAGGATTAACAGGCTGGCTATGCACAATATGCAGTAGGTGCCTCGACAAAACCTGGACAACTGCATTTGACGAGGAGGAAATTAACCTCACAAACACTGGAGAATTACAACCCTAATTTCTGAAAAGAGATTACAAAATACAAAAATTAACAAGAGTCCGTAACATACATAATATTTATCAATGAAAAATGTAGTCTAGTTTTAAAAAACACTTGGTGTAATAAGACCTCTTTTTTCAAAATAGTGCAGTATTTACATTTATTCTAACTGCTTGCTATTCCAGATAACAAAAACTAAATCTGCAAAACATCTTATGTTCTTATTAAAAGTAACTTGAATACAAGATCTTGAGAAAGTTGAAATACCAAATTTATTTTCACAAATGACTGTACAATAGAAAACTGTAGGCAGAGAGCAGACACAACATCAAATTGGTATTGTAGTAGGAAAATGCTACATTAAGGCAATGATTTGCTTATGTTTTCCTTTATGGATGCATTATTACTGCGTCTCATAAGAGTGTAATGATAAGGATGATGTTGTTCATCAGAAAAATTTTCCACCACAACATGAAGCCCCCGAAGCAGGACAGTTTGCATCGTTACCCACATTAAGTAACAGGGAACTAATTACAGTTTGTCTTCTGTATCACTTCCGGATCGTTGATCCAGTTCAGAAGTCTTTCTGAAGATCTAAAAGAATAAAAGAAAACAATTATTACATGAAATAACAAACTTCTTAAAAGTCGCTCTGCCTTCATGTCATCCACTAAGAATAAAACGTACCACTTTTTTTGAGAAGTTCTCCTTTCCATGAGCGAGCCATCCCATCCAGGAACTGATCAAAGTGTTTCACATACTTCCCTAGACTTGTTCTTTTGTAATCTGTGAAGAAAAATCATCACTTATTCAGATAATTTAGAATAAACTAAAACTCCTATTATTGATAATAATTAGAATAAAACAGGAACAAGAATTCAATGATTCCTAAAGAAAGAGAGGCATATGAGGCCTCACACATTTGTTCAGTACCTGCCACATGTTTGAATTTATTTCCATATTAAAGAACCACATTTGCCTCATTTTGAGCCAAGAAAAACTTGCCAGATTACCTTGAGTTGGCCTATTCATAAGCTCTTGTGTGTAATACAATACGCCTGAAATTCAGATTTCAGAATCTCACCTCTGATCTTTCGTCTCTCCGCTGCATCCTTTTCATTTTCCTTCTCCTTGGTGTCCTCCGACTTCTCCTCCTCTTCGCCTGTCCTGGGTCGATCCAGCTCTTCGCAGATCTGACTGAAAAAAAAAAAAAAAAAAAAAAAAAAAAGTAATGACATCAGCTCTGACGAATATCAAACGCTTCACACAACAGAGCACGAGACATTCAATTATTGCTTACCTGATTGTAGGCACAGCAAAAGGATCAAACGCTTCTAATTCTTTGAGGTCCATGGGAACAGAAATGCGTCCTGGCCAGAGTTCAAAAGAGACAAGTGACAGTGAGACTCTGTCAGCGGTGCCGTCTTGATTGAATCTCATTAGATATACGCTCACCTGTTTTGGGATGAACACTAAAGGGGCTCTTCAGCAAATGGTTCACCCCTTTGCTGACGTTCACGTCGAGCCGCGGGTAACAATACTGCAGCATGATTTCTTTCTCAAAGTGTTGGCCCTTTTTGGCAGTGCTCTGGAGGAAGAAGCCGGTGTTTATTATAAGCTCTCTTCCTGTAATATTTAAAAATCAATTCAAGGTTAAACAACGGTTATTATGTAATACGAGCAGAATTGCGAACCTGTTTCCTCTTGGCTTGGTCCTTCACCAGATTCCAACGGCTCTCTGGTTTCTTCTCATTTTGGAAGTCCTGCTGTAATTCTTTTCTTACATGTAAAGGCTGGAGTTAAGGTCAAGTCCAGTTATTTTCACAGAGGTTTTAACCAAACAGAAGAAGAGATCATACTCTCATATTTGAATCACATTTGAGAGAATGAAAATGATTTCCCCCCCCCCCCATCAGCTATCAGCTCTACTGCATGTTGTGAAAAGGATATCTTCAGGGGTGAGTGCCAGCACTTTTTCTACAGACTCCTTGCGGCCCAGTATGTCCTGTTCCTGTAGCGCGTACCGGGGGAAGTATCGCTCCACCACCTTCAGAGACTCTCTGGTGAGATCACAGGTACAGACTCTTAAACAGCTGAAGCCCAGACAACCGTCAGAGGAAACAACCTCAATGACACCCGATGCAATTAGACACAAACATCAAAACAGAAAAAACACAGTTACAGTTCCAAAACTGACCTTCACTAATAACATGATCTGATTCTTACCTGATAAAAGGATGAATTGGATCGGTGAGCACAACTTTCTTCACCGTCTCATCACCTCCCTGTAACAGCCGTGAATAAAATCATATCACATTCAGTTTATTATTATATATATGACAAAAAAGCATCAGATCCTCTACATTTGAGAAGGGAATTGGTTTAACATTTTTGCTTAAAAATGAATAAAATGATTAATCAATTATTAAAACGGTTGCAGATTAATTTTCTGTCGATCGTCTGATTAATTAATCAACTAATTGTTGCAGCTCTGCTTCAGTGACTAACTTCTTGCCACACTAATGCCCAATAATACCTATCAAATATAACAGACCAATAAAAGGTGATAAAAATGAAAATAATATTGTTTAAAAAAATTGGCAGCAGTTACAGTCGACTGAAGAAATCAGGAGCTGTGCACATCCAACCTTTTGTTACCTCACAGTGCTTTGTAAATGTGCTAGAATAGTGCTCCATGGAGCCTGTCTGGGTCTTGACCGTAGCCAGACTGATACTGGATTTTTAAAGCCAGTATCAATATTTGAAAGTTATGATCTGAGAATGATATGCTATTATATATTTTATATATAAATACAGAACATGAACAGTTTTCAGAAGAATTCCTGACGTAAACTTATTAAATCGTTAAAAAGTACTCTCAGGTGAAGTTACGAGACACAGTTTCAAGATTACCTCAAAAGTATCTTTTTTGTGTACAACAATTTTTTTGTTACTTATCAGCCTCCATACATGCCGATACCAATATATCAGAGTTAAAACCGACGATTTATTGGTCGGGCACTATTTTACCTGAGAGAAAGACACTAATACACACACAATGATGGACACAAAACCCTAAATTAATCATCAGAATTAATCATCTGATAAAAGCTAAAATACTGTTACCTTAACCAGGCTGAGGTATTCTGCGACTGCAGAGCGTGCTGCTACAGAGAGTTTCCTGGCAGCTTCATCACACACCCAGCAATGCACTCCTCTTCTGCCTGAGTAAACCCACAGCAGGTGCTGGAAACCAAAGTCCTCTAGAAGATCACATTAATTAAAAAAAAAGTGTTTAATGCTCATTCTGCAGAAAAATCGGAGACACAAATTCAATGACAAACAAACCTCGAAGAGCTCTATCCAGGATGCGGATGGCGATGGTCATCAGGGTCCAGCACTTGCAGCAAATGTCTGCAGCACTAAGAGGAGAGTTTGTGTTATCTCAGTGATGATGTGACTGTCGAGATATGCCGGAATTAACAAAATGAATCACATAATCAATTCACCTGCAACAGCTTCTGACATCATCGTAATCTGTCATATCGATATCAAACACCAGCTCCTTCTCCAGAGCCTGGAAGGTTCCTGACTTCACGGTGTTGTGCTGATTTGGCTGTGGGTGACAAACAGATTCAACTTTCTCCGTAATATGTCTGCAGTGACACAAAAACCTGCGAAAGCAAAAGCAGATGCGTGCAGTCTCACCCTGTGACTGTATATGGCTCCAATGTCAACCTTGTAAGGGTTCATCTTCTGCATTTCCTTCTCCAACTCGGTCTGCGTGCTGAACGACTGGTAGCGGACATAGATGTCATCTTTGAGTGTGAAGGAGAACTCTCGATTCTGAAAATAGTTCTTGTGCACTGAGGTTGTACAAGAAAAAACAATATATTAGCCTTTATAGTGCTGTTGCTCTTTCACTCAGGAGGGAGTATATAAGTATACAAGTATACTACTAGTAAACTCACAAGCATAATACTAGTACACTTACAGGTATACTACTAGTACACTTACAAGTATACAACTAGTACACTTACAAGCATACAACTAGTACACTTACAAGTATATTACTAGTACACATGAATAAACTTAGAATATATGATAACAAAATACCAGTAGTCGCAATTGTGATAAATACAACTGAAGAAAAAAAAAAGGAGAAAGTAAAAAAATAATAGAAAAGGAAGAAAGAATATATATTCATATATATTCATACACATACATATATACATAAAAAATAACCTTGAAATATACAACTTTTCGTAAGGGCAATGACATTACCTGTGTAAATAAAGGTTTAAAACACATGCAGCTAGCTGAATCGCAAATAACAAAACATTGGTTAACAGCTGCATTCATTTAACCTGCTAACATGACCTTTCTCTATCTTTCCCAGGTGTTCGCTCATCATGTTAACAGGACGGAGGTACACACTTCAACACAACACCGGCCTGTCTAATGAAGCTACTCACCTCCTCCGTAGTTCAGCCAGCGGTAGTACTGAGAGAAAGGGAACAGCCGGCGGTAGTAGAGAGGTAATAAGTCCGGCAGACAGGCCGAGTCATAGTCTGAGGACGGCATTACCTGATAATATAGTAACAGCACCTGGTAATGGTGTGAAAGTACGTTAAAGTGTCAGCTGGACGTTAGCTTTGCTGACAGTTACAGTGTGTTGTTACGCAGAGAGCAGCGCGGGAAAACTCTCAAGCAGAGGAGAGGAAAGAACCAATGAGACATGTGAAGCCGGAAGTGACGTCGGGCGCAGAGAGGATCATGGGACGTGTAGTCATTTGACTCTTTTTTCAATACATGAATAGATAGATGGATAAATATGTCAGTGCATGTCACAGCCTAAGAGACAGCCACAACAACAACAACACATTATAGATGTAACTCACACTCTGTCTTTTATTTACTCCTCTACTTCAGTTTTTTTTTGTTTTTGTTTCTTTGTTATTTTTTTTACATTTATCCTTTGATATTGCAATATATTGTTAATAATTATTTTGTATTTGTTTGTTTGTTTGTTTTATTGACACAACAAACATTAATTACTTCTTTATTGTTTTCTTCCATTTACATGCATGTTCTTTTTAAATATCTATATATTGTAATTTGCGTAATGAATTATATATATATATGTATATATATATGTTTTTGTTTTTATTTTGTTATTTTTACCATTTTTTTATTTATTATTTAATTGACGCTTTGGCAATATTGTTCACCTGACAGTCATGCCAATAAAGCAAATTGAATTGAATTGAATTGAACAAATTAATTAATAAATAAATAAAGCAAAAATGGTTACAATAATGTAATGTAGGCCAACAAAAGAGAGAAATAAATGGGGGGAGGGGGAATTACATTTTTACACTTTTAGTTTTCTTAGAGATTTAAAATAAAGTCTCAATTAATTTTCATCAAAACTGAAGTAAATAGAGTAACTTTTAAATATCTGCATTTATGTCACAGATTAAAGGTAATAATTATAGTTAGAATAATTATAAATAATAATAATTATAGTTAGACAAATTTAGGAAAATTTAATTAGAGTATATGTAAGAAAGCTGGTTAATAATTAATAATTGACTTATGGAGAAGGGGTGGGATTAAATAAGTTTATACTTCTTCTCACTCCTTTTTGAATATGTAAATCAAGGCATCAATTGTTGACAATTTATTTTTCTTATGCTTTTCATTGTATGTAAATACTACTTGTTTCTGACTGTGCACTTGTTGGTATGATCAGTCCTTTTCTTTATTTTTTCTTTAATTGTTTTGTATTCTACATGTTCGAAACACATTTTGAAATGAAAATGAAAATGTATATACAACTTAGCTATTATCATAATGTTGTAACATAAATACCAACACAAATTTGGCATTACCATATTGAAAATGAGGAATTACATTTTTGGTGGCTAGAATCTTTATAATCCTCTCCAGAAAAAAAGGTTCATACAAAATGCACATTCATTGGCTAATCCTTGCATTTACGATGCTCCAAGTCCCCCCTGCAAATGAGACAGTAAATGCATAGTTTGACAAACTCTTTTGAAGTTTCATTTACAAACAATTATGATATATTTGAAATGAACAGGAACCATTTGATACTTTAAAGCAAACATGCAAACATTGTAATACAGAATAAGCAAAAATCTTAAATATCGGGACAAGGGAATTTACATAATAATAATAATATAAGAAATAAATATAATAAATTACAACTAAGGGGAATTATTAAAATATATTATTAATACTATCATAAAATGCATTGAGTACATGTTTTGTGTTGGAAAAAAATGCCCATATATAATTTAAACTCATATTGATCTGCTGTGAAAAACTTTAGACTCTACCGTTATGTTATAAATGCAGAGTACCCGACACCCGCTAAATACTGGTAGCAACAAAATCTTTCTTTTAGGAATCTTTTGTTTCAGAGAAGAATTGTGTAATCACTCCAGCGATAAAATGATTACTGGAGCCTCTTAAATGGGTTGTGTTTTCATGGCTTTGTTTAGACTGTAATTTATTTCTTACACCTTTAGAGGGCAGTACAGTTTCATGAGCATATTTACAGAGTTGCCACACTGAGCACCATTTCAGGGAATGTGATAGTAATTCTCATCGTGGCAGATAAATGGTACTGAAACACTCATGAACATGTCTTTTTTCTTGAAGCTAAAGTGAGATAGGAAAACAGTCAAAATAAAAAATGAACAAAGATACACCAGTACTCTCAGGAAAGAGACTGAAAACAAAAAGGACACTTCCCTAGTCGTGGAGATGGCCAGGGTGCTTACGTTTTCACACATCTGTCTTCTTTTTGTTTCTTTTTGGCTAAATTCCTCTAATTTATGCCATTTCCTCTTCAGTCAGATACAGTTGCACATACATGCAATGTGCAAGGACAACCTTTGCTTTGACATTTGAAAAGGGCACTTTAGCTTTCAAGACACAAAGGGGCAAGGATGCTGCCGCTTTTTTGTCCTATACCCACTAGTCACACAGTCTAGTGGCAACACTGATTGCTTAATAATGATGTGTCTTTTTTACCGTTGTATTTCCAGTCTAAAACTCCATCTGACTGAAGTGGCGCTGTTCACACTGAAGGTTGAGGGCTGTGCAGCAATAAGAGCTCTTGTCAGTTATTGTACTTCTGATATAAAATACCCGTCGCCCTTTGCACTGTGGCTGTACATTGAATATGAGTTGTTCTTCATTCTGTCTCATCTCCTGACTCGTCCATTGTTGTCATTACAACCTGTAAGACATTTTGCATAGGAACCTTTTTAAATAGAGTGCAGCTTCCATCAGATGTAAATCCTCCCTCATCTTAACTTGCAGCATATGAAATGCGAGTATGAAGCTTTTAAGAAACAAAACTGACTAACCTAGATATCTCCATTCTTATGCACTGCTTCAGCGGGTACAAATGGAGCAAAAATGATTAAAAAAAGTATTTTTTATAAAACGGTCACTATATCCTGATAGTAGTGCATGAGACAGGTAATCTGAAAATCAAACCGTCTGCAAGATTTCACAGACCGGAGGAAAACAACCAATCAGAGCTGAGCTGGAGCTTGCCGTCTCTGAGCAGCTTTCAATCAATCGCGAACTCCGATCCAACGGTCAAACTAAGCAGCACTGATCAAATATGAATCAATATTCTGTTACTGTAATGCCTATTTCTCATTTCTGAAGCTTTAAAGGTGCTATTGATAACACTGATAACATTCAGCCACTAGATGTCACATTCTCCTGCCCCGTTATGTAGCATTCCCTTCACAACAAGTCGTTGCCAGGCACTTAACGTCAATCTCTTTATTTATCCGTTTTTTTCCACACTAACCGACGACCCAGAGATACCACGTGATACCACTGTTATTATACTATTGGCTCACAGGCCTTGTTAGAAGTGGGAACCAAATGTCATAATCATTTTTTTTCTTGAAAAGTCATACTTTATTTACCTTTCTAAAGTTTCTGTGGATGTATTATTTAAACAAAAAATATTCGTCTACATAAAAATGTTATCCATAAGACCTTTAATACATTTAGTTGTTTCACAGCTGTCAGACAGGTAGTTGCTGACAGTGAGTAGTGTACTACCTTCCACCATTGCAATCTCCTACGTGAAATACCTGTGCACTAGATTAATGCTAACAAACTTCTTTCTCCTTCACAGCATCACTGAACTGTGCCACGTTCAAGAGCAATTAATAGACAAGCATGGCAATACATTTCCACTCGATGATTGCACTTGTGTTTATGGTAATGTTATTTAATCATACCCTGATTTACATAATGAAAAAGCTCTCAACCACGTCTTACTTGAATTATGCAAATTATTTTGCTGCAAGCCATAGGGGACGTGGTTAGTCCTTTCTTAGAAATTATTCAAAATGGATTTGATGTCTCTACTGACACTGTATGTTGAAAATTTTGGTGCAAATTAATGCACATTACATTCAGTAGCTCCTTACCTAAAGCATTATTGGTCATCTCTAAACTGCTACTTGAGCTTTCCTGTGGCTCATCGTGCATAGATATGTAAACAGGCATCACCAGTGTAACAGATACTTATTGTTATCCACTGACACACACACACACACACACACACACACACACACACACACACACACACACACACACACACACACACACAGTAAATGTCAGAGGGTAGAGATGAAAATATAACTTTCAGCAGTGTGTCTATGATAAATCTAGGTCAGACAGTCGCCAGGTGGCCATGGAGCACGTTGGCCAGCACTATAGGTCACCGTGTTAGCTGTACACGAGGATTCATAGTATGGGGATGATATAAAAGTCACTGCATCTTCAGATGACCAAAGCATGCCACAGTTTCAGAGTGTTGTCGCTTTTCATCAGGAAAACACCAGGGACACATAGGTCAGTGGAAATCCTCACGAGTCGAACCACAGTCTGCAGTGATCACGTGACCAAACATTGTGTTTGACTCTATTAGTCCCATCATCAGGAATGTCCTCATGGTCTATGATTATTCTTAAAGGAATAGTAGATCAAAAAATAGAATAATATGCTTATTCATTTGCTTTCCAAGAGTGAGATGAAAAGATTGATACCACTCTCATGTCTTTGCATTAACTATGGAAATGTAGCTGAAATCAATTGGCTTAATTTAAGATAAAAACGGAGGAAACAACTCGCATGGCTCACTCCAACAATCTATAACATGCCTACCAGCACTGCTTCACTAAATAACATGTATCTTGTGTGTTTAATCCCTACATGAAGTAACAAGTCTACAGCCATGCTATAGCAGCTCTGTGAGTGTAACTCTTTAAGCTAAATGCTAACATCAGCATGCGAACATGTTCACAGTGACAAAGTTAACATGCTGATATTAAAGGTGCAGTGTGTAGGATCTAGTGGTGAGGTTGCAGATTGCAACCAACTGAAACGTCTCCCGTGTGCCAAGTGTTTAGAAGAACTACGGTGGCTGACGTGAAAACACTAATGGCCCTATCTAGAGACAGCGTTTGGTTTGTCCGTTCTGGGCTACTGTAGAAACACGGCGGCCGGCTCCGTGAAGAGGACCCGCTCTGTATGTAGACATAAACAGCTCATTCTCAGGTAACGAAAACATGATTCTTATCTTCAGGTGATTATACACTAAAGAAAACATACCTAGAAATATTATAGGCTATTCCATTTCTGCCATTAAGACCATCCTAAATATTGAACACTTCCTTTAAGCAAGTATAATATTTAACATGGTCACCATCTTAGTTTAGCATGTTAGCATGCTAACCTTTTCTAAGTAACACTAAACACAAAGTTCTGAGGCTGATGGGAATGCCATTAGTTTTGCAGGTATTTAGAGACACAAACCAAAGTATTGGACAAATTAATATTTTGACCTGATGATGGCGTTAGATGACGTATGCACTAGATGATGAAGTTAAAGGATCAACAAAGTTATTACAATTCATCCTAAGGGGGACATGAATGTATGTACCAAGTTTCATAGCAATCCATCCAACAGTTGTTGAGGCATTCCACTCAAATCATCAACAAATGTCAACGTCATGGTGGCGCTAAAGTAAAAGTCAGGGAATCACCTAAGTCAGTACACAGATAGCAAAATTGCTGTGGCCCAGATCCGGGCACAATGCCAATGATGGCACTCTGGCGGTCCGCTCCTGTTTACCAGATCTGGGCCACAAGCGAGCCATGGCAATGCCGCATGTCAACCAAGAATGAATCAAATAAACCAGAACTTGCCCGAATCTGGGCCACAGTTCATTTTTCATACTGGCCCAGATCTGACCCACATTCCCTTTCCTCATCCAGCCCATATGTGGGTAGGATTCATCTGCTAGGGACCATGAATATCTGTAAACAATATCATAGCCATCCATCCAACAGTTGTTGAGATATTTCAGTCTGGACCAAAGTGGGTGCCATCCCTAGAGCTGCAGATAGATAACCCTCTGCAAGAAACTTAATATTTCCCAAAATGTGGAACTTTAAATCCACCCACTCTCGTCTACACTATGTAAATAATGGACAAAGTTTAAAAATTAAAACAAAACAAATAGTCTATTCACTGAGAAGAAAGGGGAATCTGATAAAGGGAGGCAGCAGCATATGTGTAACACATTTAATACTGTTTTACATACAGTTTGTAGTCACAAACAGTAAGACCACTAAAAGGGAGTGAAGCATTAAGAGCATGTTATTAGTGTGTGATAGATAGAAATTTCAATGAAGACATGGTTTACCTTGTGTCTCTCTGCACCAGGCAGCAGGTGCAATTCATGTCCCCATCCAGTTTCACGCAGCACATTAATGGCATCAATGAGCCCTCTGTTGTTTCCATTTACGTTCTGCACAACTAGCCATGCTCCACTTCCTCTCCAAATGGCTGACACTCTTAAATTCTCCGTTATACTTCAGATTGATCAAGCCATCTGTCATCTGTTCAGCGCTCGCTCAGCCTGTACGCTACACGCTACGTGTTATATAAACATATGTACACATACAGTCACTCATATGCTTCATGTAAAAATAATTGCATACATCCTCATGTGGCTGTATATCCCACAGATGGTCAGAAGAATATACACTGTGAACCAGTCATTAGAGAGACATTTAGACAACATTTAAAGCAAATTCTTAGTAGCTGGATTTCTGTGTAATATCCTCATTTGAACCTTTTCATAGCTTTTAATTTCTAACCTCTGACCTCTGACCTCTGATCTGAGATACTAAAAGACTTTGAGGTCATACAACTCCAAAACATTTGTTAATCTAAAGAAGATACACACTATTAACACAAGTCAGATGACAAATGAGATACTTTCTGATGACTTCTGGCCATGTGACTATACATACTATACACAGACTATATGCACACATTCACAGAAATACTCACAAAAGAGGAAAACAACAATAACATTGAGATTAATCAGATTTAATTATAGCTTCATGAGTATTTGTTTCTGCTGCTGCTGTGAACAAAATTAGATTTTAGGCCTATAACCATGAGACCAGTCAGGTTTTCCATGGAGAGGATATGAGAGGACAAAAATCCCCTTTAACTTGTGACACGTCATCTGGCTCTTAGTGTTTACTTAATAGAAAGTACAAAGTGCAGTATTTCCCTCTGAAATGTTGTAGAGTAGAAGTATAAAGTAGCATAAAATGGAAATACTCAAGTCCAAGTATAATCCTCAAAATTCTACTTAAAGGGACTGTTTGTAACTTTTTAAGCGTATACATGTACCGGGTCGGGACACATGCGCGCTTGCGTGTTGCTGAAGTCTCTGCTCTGCTGCTTGCTTGCCTTCACTCACACAGCGCGTGTTCTCGCTCCACCTCTAGACGTGAACGTGCGCTCACTCCACACTGCAGGAGAGTTAGTTCTAGCTCTGAGAATATCTAGTGAATGTACAGTGGACGTTTGTGCAGAAATAACTGCTGCAGCTCCTCCAGACCAACAGAGGTTTTCCGTGTCTTGTGAAGTGACGGGGCTCCGCAGAGAGAAACGTCATCGTCTCTGACCGGGTGCCGGTGTCTCCCTGTCTGGTCAGCTAACATTACTGCCAAGCAGGTAAATAACAGTTATATTGTGGTTTTAGCTGACGTGTGTCGCCTCACTGTTTTGAGCGATGCTCATTCATGTCTATGTAGAGCGAGCATAAGTGCGAGCCCGACGCTGACTTTCGTTGACTTAACGGCCACAGGTGTTGCTGTTAACAAGCACTTCTGATTCTTCCCTTTCAGTTAATGTTGATGCTAATACTTATGTACTTTTATTTAAGTAAAAATTTTAAATGCAGGACTTGTACTTATGTATTTCTACAGGGTGGTAGGCACTACTATGCCACTAGAATTGGTAAAAAATGAGAGGTTTAGGTGGTGCATTGAGGGGACATCAGTATTTCTGAAATCTCAGCTATATGGCCCTGCAGTTTACCATCCACCATTACCACCAAATAACAAGATGAGACCTCGTGCGCACTGCCCTCCTCCTCCTCCTCCTCCTCTTCCTCCTCCTCCTCATTGGTTGGCGCGACAATATAAAGTTCCGCAGTGATCCCCTCACTGCTCTGCTTCACTCTCTGACTCACTGACTGACTACTGACTGTCTGAGGAACAAGAGGAGCTACACACTGAGAGGATTTACACAACTTTATCTCTGTTATTCCCACTACTCTTGTTCCTGTGTGCTAGTCTGCTCGGTTCATCCAGCTGCAGCATGAAGGAGAGGAGACTGGCTCAGCCGTGTGTAGCGAGGTGTAAGCTGGTGCTGGTCGGGGACGTCCAATGCGGTAAAACTGCGATGTTACAGGTCCTGGCCAAGGACTGCTATCCAGAGGTACGAGATCATAATGTTTATATTCTATATTTTTATTGGAACTGAAAATAAATGGATGATTTAAATTGCAGGTCATGATTGTATAATTCAGGAAGAATAAATATTACTTTAATATCCTATTATATATATCCCACAAGGACCAGAAGACTGGACAGGAGTTTTTCCATGACTATAATTTATTATAAGATACTTTTTATGTTTCTAATTGTGTCAGAGACATATAGTATGCCAGTATAGCCTACTTACATTTATAGTGATCTTATTTATTATTGAAGACCTTTATTATTATTAAAGCATTATTATTATTTGCTCTTGTGAATTATTTTTTTTAATTATTATTATTTATTTTTTTTACCTCTATTCTTATTTTAGTTTTATATGATATGGTATTGTGGTATTATGTCTTTTTTTTTTTTTTATTAAAAACCTAACCAGGGACAAGGTTTGCAAATACATTACATCGGTTGCACTTTAATTAAGTGCAATGCCTACATGTATTGTCCCCAGTCAAATAAATTATAAAAATGTATATATA
>CAKAOH010023902.1:0-16757 GCA_916701665.1 Sebastiscus tertius
TGAACGAGCATCGCTCAAAACAGTGAGGAGACACACGTCAGCTAAAAGCACAACATCACTCTATATTTCAGCTGCTTGGCAGTAATGTTAGCTGACCAGACCAAGGTCTCTCCATGAATCAATGCTGATCCTAGTGTTGGCTTTTCCTGCCTCAGCCTCCCGACCGCGGCCGGAGGGAGCAGGGGAGACACCGGAGTTTTGGTCGGAAACGATAACGTTTCTCTCTGCGGAGCCCCGTCACTTCACAAGACACGGGAAACCTCTGTTGGTCTGGAGGAGCTGCAGCAGTTATTTCTGCACAAACGTCCACTGAACATTCACTAGATATTCTCAGAGCTACACTAACTCTTCTGCAGTGTGGAGTGAGCAGCATGCACGTGAGAGTGGAGTGAGCTAAGTGAAGGCAGGCAGGCAGAGGAGCAGAGGAGCAGAGTACAGCAGAGACTACGGTCCTGGAGACCAAAGCTACGGTCTCCCCCGCATCCTCTGACCGCGGCCAACACTGTTTAACAGACGGGCTTCACTAGAGAGAACCAAGAGGTTTTGGTGCTTTCGTGTAGTTTGTGTTGGAGTCTGAGTCTGAACAGTGTAGCCACACGCGAGCGCGCATGGGACACCGACCCACAATGATTTATACGTGTAAGAAGTTACAAACAGTCCCTTTTAAAGTTTATTAATATTGAGCATGTCACATGTCCATATTGCACCAACTTCGACGCTCCACATCCTCGAGTCCTCAGCAATACACCTGCAAATTGTGAAGTAGATCAGATTAACTGTTCTGGAGATATGCAAAGGATACACAGACAGACAGACAGACAGACAGACAGACAGACAGACAGACAGACAGACAGACAGACAGACAGACAGACAGACAGAGACCCCTTACTTTATAGTTTGATAACTGTGTATGTTTCTCTTCCTCCAGCTGCTCCAAAGATTGTTAGACGACCGCCGGCCGACGGTGCAGATGATCCGCGCCGAGGGAGAGAGGATTGCAGCCACGGCGGACACTCAGGACCGGGAGAAGATTCAGACCCAGCTCCAGAGTCTGGCAGAGAGATGGACCGACCTGCTGGACAAGGCCAGCGGCAGGTATGTCTCCTCTACAGTACAGACGGGGCACTGCAGGGGGTGGGGGGGATGTGGGTATAAACTGACTTCCCCGTGAAGTGAGAAAAGAAAGCAATCAATACTGAGGTATAGGGGATGTAAGAAAATATCAATGCATGAGTATCGCGATATTATGCTTTGCGATACTGTATCGATTCTCCAAAATGCAGTTCTTGAATTGAATAATTGTGTATCACTGAAAAGCTGAGACTCTTGTGGATCCAATGAATCCAATTGTTCAATATTCATGTGTAATATTAGTCTCCATAGTAGCCATTTCATATAGGGACTTTTTTTTAATCCAATTTTATACATATGATGTCTTTATGAGTTTCCCTAAAATTAGATTTGAAAATAATCACAATACATCGCCTTGCTTACAGTTTATTAATATATCACAATATAGTGAATCCTTAGCCCTGTATCATGATACGTATCGTATCACCAGATTCTTGCCAATACACAGCCTTACTAAGGCATCATATTGCTCTCTTATGGTCGTCCTGGCACTCCTGACTTCCAGCTCTGTGTCTCTCAATGATTGTCGACACTTCAAAATGATCAATTCTGTCCATTTATCCTCCAAAAAGGCAACGCAGATAATATCACAGAGAGCTAAATATGTGGTTGGGGAGAGTAATCGGTGGTGTTCCTCAACAGCATGTTATCTTGTGGTTATTTCCTGTTTTCTTGTCTCATCCGTGTGTGGCTCTGTTGAGCACCACCGTACTTAAAGAAAGAAAAGTATCATTACTTTTGGTCTCTGTGGTCTGCGAGTCATTTCAGCAGCTCGTCTGTTCACTGGGGAAAGACGCCATTCTTTGGGGAAAACAAATTCAGGCTCGCAAAGCACAGCGAAGAGGTTCGATATCTCAGTCGGACGATCTCTGTGTAATGTAGCGTCATAATACAGTCATAAAACATTCATGCTCACAACTTTCTGGAAGGCATGATGCCTGGAACTTATTACACTGTCCAGTGTGAACACTAACAACATCAATATTGTAAGTCTAAGCGCACACACACACACACACACACACACACTGCTGTCTTTATAAGCAGGTTGTGAGATGCTTCGGTTTACACACACACACACACACACACACACACACACAGAAAAAGACATTTTATCTGTTTATGAAATTCTTTAAAACTTACTAACATATCATAAAAATGTCATCAACATTTAATAAACTGTGTTTGTAAAGAAGACGACAGCTGTAAGACACAAAATCAGGTCCAAGTGCAGCAAGAAAATCTGTGAAAGCAATAAAATACCAATAAAATCTCCTCCTCCTCCTCCTCCTCCTCCTCCTCCTCCTCCCTTCCTCATCTCTTGGTATCTATGTCACCCCCCCCTCTCCCGTCCTTCAGACAGAGGCAGTTGGAGGAGCTGCAGGTTTTGGCTCTTCAGTTCCACGAAGCCCTGGAGCCGCTGGGAGAATGGCTGAGTGCCACCGAGAGACGCACGAGCTCCGCCGAGCCCATGGGAACCCAAACAGCCAAGATCAGCCAGCAGATCATTAAGCACAAGGTACCGTCACAGAGACCCCCCCGCCTCAGGAAAGGGTCACAAAGTTTGATTTGTATGTGTATCAATGAGCAGGAGGCTGAATCCCAAAGGGATTAACAAAGGTTCAAAATGCACACTGTCCCTTAACCCAGAAAATACTGGCTGACAGGGTCTGAAATTAGCACCCGGGTAAATGTGGGTAAATTGTTGGCAGTGGCGGGTAAAATCATCAGGACATCCAGGGCAACGACTAGGGACGGGAATGGAGAATCGGTTCCTGTTGAAAAAGTTCCTAGTTGTCCGATTCTTTGGAGTCACATCCCACCGTGACTATTGATTTCTCTCATTGATGCTTTCCGACAGTTACGCACGCACAATGACGTAACGCCGTACACACGTTTGTTTGGGACCAGAGCTGAGGCGGAGCAAACAAAAACACTCAACAACCCTATTTCTTTCCTTGATAACGCGACACTGTGAACAACAAATCCTTGATGAAATCGGCAGGAGGAGAGCTATTTAACGTTAGCTGTTAGCAGCCGGTGGGTAGCACAGTCCTGCTTGGCTAAATAAAGGAGCTTACAACTAAAGTTAACAGAGGTTCTATTGAGTTACATTATGATGCATTCAATTCTGCTCTATTCAGTAAAAGAAATTGTGCTGGGCGAAGGTAAATTACAATGTTATCATGATGTGTTCAAATGTAATCATGTGTTTTATGCAAATAACCACTATAGATGACAATAAGGTACAATATCCCCGAAAAATAGAGCTGCCCCAGAAGCTACGGTGTAATTCCAACACTGAAATTTAAAGGTCCCATATTGTAAAAAGTGAGATTTTCATGTCTTTTATATTATAAAGCAGGTTTAAATGATATATAAATACTGTTAAACTATCAAAACGCTCAATATACGGAGAAATACACACAGCCCGTATTCAGAAATTGTGCGTTTGAAACAAGCCGTTAGGATTTCTGTCCATTTGTGATTAAGACCATTACAAGGTTTTAAACATAATCATTCTAAATGTGTCCCAGTTTATTTCCTGTTGCAGTGTATGTGATTAACATCAGCTGACAGGAAGTAAAACATGGACCCAAGCTGTTGCCTAGCAACGCAATTCCGTTGAAATGCACTAAATCGGAGCGTTTCAGACAGAGGGTGAATATACAGGTATATTCAGGCAGACAGTATGAGGAAAATAAAGTTTTTTTTAAACATTACAGCATGTAAACATGTTCTAGTAGAAACACAAAATACAAGTATGAACCTGAAAATAAGAATGATATGGGACCTTTAAATATTGACTGAACTGAACTGTAGCAAACACCGATGCAGTCAGCAGTGTTGATAAAATGCCCCTACACTCAATCTAATCTAATGTAGAGATGCTGTTAGAGGAAGCTTGAGGCACGAGATCCACAAAGCAATCATTCACAACCCAAACACACTTGAACAGCTCATTCCTCCTTTTATTCATGCTCAGTTGAGTTTTTAGTTTGCATTTCAGTTGTCAAGTTCAAGTCATTCTACTCATTCATTCATTGATGTTTATGATTTCCTGTTATTCTATGATTTTTCATTTGCATGCTCATATTTTGAGTTTTTATCCATCTGTTTTTCTGTTGTTTTGCTGTTCTTTTCTCACTTCACACACACACACACACACACACACACACACACACACACACACACACACACACACACCTCCCAGGCAGTCCAAGAGGACGTGACCTCACACGAAGCCGAGGTCGGCCGCCTCGAGTCCCTCAGCCAATCGCTGACCCCGCTCAGCTGCGCGGCCGACCGCGACTGGCTGAGCGAGCGCGTCGGGGCGGTGAGGTCGGGTCACTCGGAGCTCACCGATTGGTGCTCCAGGCGGGCGGGCATGCTGGAGCAGGCGCTGGCTAACGCTCAGCTGTTTGGGGAGGATGAGGTGGAGGTGCTGAACTGGCTGGCGGAGGTGGCTCAGAGGCTGGGGCAGGTCTCCGTCCAGAGCTACCAGCATCAGCTGCTGGCCGAGCAGCACAAACACACTCTGGTACGACTTCATCAACGCACCGAGTGACACATTGGCTGAGATCAGTAGTTAGTACATTTATTAGGGAAAGTCCTTCAGTATACATGTAGAACTATAATAATATACTTGAAATGAAACATTATATACAGTATGATAGAACGGTAAATCAGGAACACAGACTGTGGGACTTGGATCATGACAGAATTTACATCACAATTTCCTTCAGTACCTTTGTTATGTTACCTTTTTCCTCACTAGTACTAAAAACTATTTTTGAACAGTTAATTAAAGGAAGCACGCTGTACTTTAGATTTTGTTCTTGTAGCCGAGGAGCAAAAAGTCTTTTATGTACTAGAGCAGGGGTCAGCAACCTGTGGCTCTTCAGCTCCTCTCCAGTGGCTCCCTGTGGATTTTTAAAAATGGAAATGAATTACTGTTTTTTTGTTTACATTTTCATTTTTATTTATCATTGTAGAAGGTCTATGGTAAAACGAAGTATCAGGGCCACATTGAGGAGAAAAAGGAAAATCTGAGATTACAAGAATAAAGTCATAGATTTACGAGATAAAAAGTCGTAATATTATGAGAATAAAGTCATAATATTATAAAGTAGTAATTTTACGTGTTATTTTCTTTTCTTCTCGTAAAGTTATGACTTTTTTCTCGTTATATTACAACTTTATTCTGGAAATCTCAGATTTTTTTTCCCCTCACTGTGGCCCTAATACTCCGTAGTACATTGTCTCTTTGGCCCTCACTGCATTAGACTTATAGACTATATACTTAGACTATAAACTGTGTTACCTTCATCACAATGCTCAAATGTTTTGCAGCTCCAGACAGATTTATTATTTATTTTTTTTGCCTAAAATGTCTCTTTAGATAGTAAAGGTTGCTGACCCCTGTACTAGAGGTTAACTCTCACTCTCATTGTCCCCTCAGTCTCTAAATGAAGAGATAGTAAGCAGGAAGAAGACAGTGGACCAGGCCATCAAGAATGGACAAGCCTTACTCAAACAGACCACAGGTAATCTCACACTCCTCATCTTCTTCATCTGTTCCTAACCTGACTTCCTCTGTGTCCTCCTACAGTAAGTGTGTGCTTTTGCAAAGCAGTCGATATTCTGTATATTATAGGGCTGTCAATTGATTAAAATATTCAATCGTGATTAATTGCACGATTAATTACACATTAATCACACATTTTGCATCTGTTCAAAATGAACCTTGAAGGGAGATTTGTCAAGTATTTAATCCTCTTATCAACATGGGAGTGGGCAAATATGCTGCTTTATGCAAATGTATGTATATATTTATTATTGTAAATCAATTAACAACACAAAACAATGACAGATATTGTCCAGAAACCCTCACAGGTACTGCATTTACCATAAAACAATATGCTCAAATCATAACATGGCAAACTGCAGCCCAACAGACAACAACAGCTGTCAGTGAGTCAGTGTGCTGACTTGACTATGACTTGCCCCAAACTGCATGTGATTATCATAAAGTGGACACCCATTTACATATCTGTAGGTCAGAGGTCAAGGGACCCCTTTGAAAGTGACCGTTCCAGTTTTTCCTCCCCAAAATTGAGTGGAAGTTCGGAGCATGGTTGGTATCGATGGATTCTTTAGGTTTTCTAGTTTCATATGATGACAGTATCTTCACTCTACCTTTAAAAGTGAGCCACTACAACCAAAAAATTGCAAGTTGCGTTAAAGAAATTAGTGGCGTTAAAAACAAATTTGAGCTTACGCATTATTATGGTGTTTACTTTGACAGCCCTAGAATATTCAGAATCTTATGTTGTGAAGATTAGTGAGAGAATCACACTAGAAATAAACTGAAACAGTTGTCCTGTAGTTGGTGTACATCCACATCCAAACCACACATTTTTACATGAGCGGTGAACCAAACTGTAACATCTGGTTTGCGTCTCTCTCCTCATGATATTAGCCATGCTGACTGATAGCACTGTTAGCTGATTCATTGTTTTGTTTTTTTGTCATACTTTATTTTTTCCCCTTTTTCGAGGTTGTTTTCATATATGCATTTTACAGTTCATAATTACAATAGTTTATAAACCAATTGTTTAAGTAGTTCAGCTTAGAGACGAACACAATAAGTACACTAGGGAAAACAACTTCAGCATTCAAAATTGAAATAAAATTAATAAAAGAAAAAAATAAATGAATAAGAAGAATAAGAATAAAGAAAAAATAGAATAATAAATTAAAAAATATATATATTAATATTTATACAAAGAAAAGAAAGTGATAATATAAATTAAATAAACAAATAAGTTAATAGAAAAAAATTCATTGTTGGTCTACCTCGTGAATACACTTTCTATGCCTCTGCGCTGACGAGAGTCGTGGCCGGAGTACCTATTTGGGTTGTCCGTGTGTCCGTCCGTCCATCCGTCCGTCCGTCCGTCCCATTCTCATGAACGCGATATCTCAGGAGCCCCTGGAGGCAGTTTCATTACATCTGATACAAACATCCGCTTGGACTTGAGGATGAACTGATTTAGATTTTGGACAAATGTCTAACAGGATAGAATGATGAAGTGATGACATTTTGAACAGACACGGATGTAAACTGCAACCTGACTGGTTTAGTGGAGGCGTACAACCACGAGGCGGTGATTCTAGTTTAGACAAATGTTGTGGCCGTGAGAGGTACGCAGAGCTGTCAACATGAGGGGGCTGTGAGATGTTTGTAATGGTGAATTTTATGAGATAATTAAGAATGAAGACCCATATGTAAGTTTACACATAGGAAGGAATTTGACTTGACGTGTTTCAATAGTTGACACTAAATACAGCACACAATTCCCAAAAAATGTACCTCACTGTTGGATCCCGACTGCCGCTCACACCGATGAGCTTTATGACAGCATCAGGACAGTTCGTGAACCAGATCTGCATGTCCTCCTGCAGGTGAGGAAGTTCTCCTGATCCAGGAGAAGCTGGACGGCATCAAGTCTCGCTACGCTGAGATGACGGCCAGCAGCAGCAAGGCCCTCCGCACCCTGGAGCAGGCCCTGCAGCTGGCCACGCGATTCGCCAGCGCCCACGATGACATTAACCAGTGGCTGGACGCCGTGGAGGCGGAGCTCAACAACGTGGAGCCCGACGCCACGCCCGCCTACCAGGAAAGACAGAAGGTGGGTGGAGTACGAGATAGATATCCATTTATTTTCAAAGTATTTTGAATAATTTAGATTTTTTTTTTCTACAATAGACACTGTAAAAAAACATCTTCATTAGAAACTGTTTTGGATATTTTTCGGATATTTTTCAGATATTTTTCAGATATTTTTCAGATATTTTTCAGATGTATGTCCGATTTTTGTTCTGCCTTTTTTCAGATAGTTTTCAGACATATGTCAGATTTTTCAGACTTTTTTCAGAATTGTTTGAGAATTGTTTCAGGCCTTTTTTGGACATGTTGGACTTTTCTTTGGCCTGTTTTTGGCCATTTATCAGACTTTTTTAGGATATATGTTGGAATTTTCTTCTACTTTTCTTGAGCCTGTTTTTGGACATTTTTCGGCCCTTTTTTCTCACTTTTTTTAGACTGTTTTCAGACATATGTTGGACTTTTCTTCGGCTTGTTATTGGACATTTTTCAGACTTTTTTCAGACTTTTTTCGGACATGTTGGACTTTTCTTCTGCAGCAGCAACTCCTTTGTGTCTTTATAATACACCGTTAAACCGTTCAGCTTTTTGCAGGCAGTTTAATTACAGCAGTGACAGTATTTACATGTGATGGTTTATATGTTTCACACAACATTCATTGCTTCCTGGTATATTATTATTAACTCTGGCTGTGAGTCACTTCGTTCAAAACGCGTGTTTGTAACAACAGAATAAGAATCCATATCTATCCATTGAATCAGTTCCCTTCTACATTTCATGGATTGTGTTAAAAAGGAGTTCTTTTTATGGTGAAGATGCAGTTCTTCTTTTGCATTATTCAGTTTTGTTTCAGCCATTTGAAACAAGTAACTCCTGCTTTACTTTAATGACTGACGGGGCACTTGAGTGACTGTACGTAACCGATGTGTTTAGTTGATCAAACTTTAATCATCCACATGTAAAAGATGATTTTTTCCCATAATAGAATAAATAAAAATTATTTGAAAAGAACAAGTCATTTGGTGACAGCTCCTGTCTGTAATGACATTTTCAGCCGTTCCAATAACAACCCACCCGCGGTCGAGTTACCATAGTAACACTGATTTCTTGGAACTCAATAACAGTTTGTAAAAGCTATTGAAAATTATTGCCATGTAATGTGTTGCTGCTTTCCAGTTCTTTCACTCTACAATGACATTTTCAGCTTCCATTTAATATGCTTCCAGTTTGCCACAAGTAACGCAGCAGAACACACTTTGTGATACGCCGGGTATATCTTATCTTATCATATCTTTCTCACTTGTTGCAGCTTTTGCTTTGTAAAACTAATCCTTCACTTTCACATTTACAGGAGCTGAAGAAAGTGTCGGCAGAGAAGCGGCTGGTGTTGGACACGGTGAACGAGGTGGGCAGCGCCCTGCTGGATCTGGTGCCGTGGCGGGCCCGCGAGGGCCTGGACCGCCTGGTCGCCGACGCCAACCAGCGCTACCGCCAGTCTGATGAAACCATCACTCAGCGGGTGCAGCTGGTACAAGCTGCCATCCAGAGGTCACAACAGGTACTGCAAAGCGCTTTTTAAATGTGTAAACATGAATTGCTTTGAGCCATTAGATTCGTCTGAAAACCTGCTTAAACCTCCTCATTTCAGTACGAGGAGGCGGTGGATGCAGAGCTGGCCTGGGTCAGGGAGACGGAGCGTAAATTGGCGTCTCTGGGGCCCCTGAGCCTGGAGCCTGACGTGACGGTGGCCCAGATGCAAGTGCAGAGAGCCTTCAACATCGACATCATCCGACACAAAGACACCGTGGATCAGCTGCTCAACACCAGAGACGACATCCTGGAAACCTGCAGCGACACCCAGAAAGACGCACTGATAGTGAGTCACTGACGGAGGATTTAGAGGAAGAGACTTACATTCATCAGTGACAGGGGGAAAGGATGGATTGAGTGTGAATAGAAAGGGAGGTACACGATGCAGCAACATCACTAATATCTTCATGTCTTCATCTTTCCTCTTCTTCTTCAGGTGAAGACGGATTCTCTCAGCGCTCGTTACGATGCGGTGAACCAGAGCCACAGTGAGCGCTTCTCAGCCCTGGAGCAGGCCCAGGTTTTAGTCGCTCGGTTCTGGGAGACCTACGAGGAACTGGAGCCGTGGCTGGGCGAGACCGAAACCCTCATCACCCAGCTGCCGCCGCCAGCCATCGACACGGACGCTCTACGGCTGCAACAGGACCAGATGAGGGTGGGCGAGGATATAAAATGTTTTTTCTTTCAGCTTTCCAACTAAAATTATATTATATATATTTATTTATTAATATTTACTAGGGCTGTCAAAGTTAACGCGATGAAAACGCAACTTGCGATTTTGAGGTTGTAGCGGGCTCAGTTTTAAAGCCAGTGAAGATACTGGCATCATATGAAACTAGAACAACCATCCTACATGTAGGTATCTCAACTATATAGAAATCCATCGGTACCAACCATGTCATACTAGCTTGTCTTGAAGGAGGTTAAATAACGCTCCAAACTTAAGCTAAATTTTGGCGAAGAAAAACTGTTGTGGCCATTTTCAAAGGGGTCCCTTGACCTCTGACCTCCAGATCAGTGAATGTAGTCTCCCCTTTACAGACATGCCCACTTTATGATAATCACATGCAGTTTGGGGCAAGTCATAGTCAAGTCAGCACACTGACACACTGACAGCTGTTGTTGTCTGTTGGGCTGCAGTTTGCCATGTTATGATTTCAGCATATTGTTTTATGCTAAATGCAGTACCTGTGAGGGTTTCTGGACAATATCTGTCATTGATTTGTGTCGTTAATTGATTTATAATAATAAATATATATAAAACAGCATATTTGCCCACTCCAATATTGATAAGAGTATTAAATACTTGACAAATCTCCCTTTGAGGTACATTTTTATCATTAAGTTGTGATTAATAATAATAATAATTAACTACGGACAATCATGCAATGAATCGCGATTAAATATTTGAATCGCCTGACAGCCCTCATTTTTACACTTTCTTCATTTCCTTTCGCCGCCTCCAGCTGATCAGGGAGTCGATCGCAGAGCACAAGCCCCACATCGACAAGCTGCTGAAGATCGGACCCCAGCTGGCCGAGCTCAGCCTCCAGGAGGGGGCGACGGTGACGCGGCGCTGCACCGAGGCCGAGAGACGTTACCTGGCCATCAAAGAGGGGGTCAAAGGTCGTGCAACGACCCTAGACGAGGCAGTGTCCCAGTCTGCACAGGTACGTCTCAGAGGACTAATCGCTAACGGTGTTGTAACTGCAGACCTGGGTCTAATGAGTTCTGTTATTTAATCTACTTGGGTATCAGAAAGCCAGAAGGCTTTGACGGGAGTAGTTTGAAAGTCAATTCAGTGAACGTTAAATGACATTTTGTGCATGAATTGACCTGATTAGCTAAACGACACACACCCATTTGCCTCTCAGTGCAGAGTGAAGAATTTGTAGATTGGAGCAAATGAGTAAATGCAGTTTGGCCCAGGTCTGTTTACAGCTTGTTAGACGGCGTCTGCAGCCCCCAGACTGACTCAATGTGATTATGAAGCAGCATGAGGTCTGTGTTTGTGTTTGCGTCTGCTGCTCAGAACTCAATGATAATGAGGATTTATGGTGCACAGTCACGAGTTCAGTGAAAGTTTGATTTGGATTTCTAGACTTCTTTCTTTACTTTGTGTTTTCTATAATTTAACTTTAGTTTATATTTCATTAGTAAGAGCTAATACATCCATATTGCAGTGTTTAGTAGAAATGTACACAAAATGTATCATTTAGACTTTTCTCTTATCACATCATGTCGTCTGTTAGTGCTAGTCATCTCCACGGATATTTGACTCTCTCTTTGCACTTCATCTCATGAGACATCATGCCGCCGTCGATATTGCCTGACAGTCTGTACTCTGTGCATGTCTCTGGTTTAACTCATGATATTGTTTCTCCACCCCCCCACCACCCTACCCACCCACCCACCCGTCAAACCAATTCATGTATCGCTCCCTCTCTTCCTCCACCTGCACTTCATCCCTCCTCCCTCCACCCTAAACCACCCACCTCCTTGTCTCTCCTCCCTCATCCTTTAAACCTTAATCTCCGTCATCATCACGTCCACCCCTCGTCCTCGCAACCCTCCACCATCCCATCCCTCGTTCATTGTGGATGTGCTGTGTGTGTGTGTTGCCCCCCCCCCCACCACTACCATCATCATTTTCTCCATCGTCACTGCTCACTGCAATCACCCAGCTGGTAGAGGTAAGACCACTGACTGTTCACTGAAATCTAACCGCCACTCAGGCTGCGGTTACACCACATGATTTGGACGACTATTCAAATATGAATCTATATAAATAGTAATATTAGTACATACTGTATACTTGTCTACAACGACGTATTAGGACCATTGGAGGGTTTTTTTTAATTACGGAGCGGGGGGGAGGCAATATTCCAAGAAAAAACTCAGAATTTACGAGAAAAAACTCTGATATTCTCTGAGATACTACATCCTGTTTACATCTGAAATACTGTCATCAGCTAAATCACACATTTACTATTACATTACTATTTTGTATTTACTTATGTTCATATTTATTTTAACTGCACTATTTTATGTCTTAGATTATCATTTTGCTTTTACATTTACTTGTGTGATTTCTCCTTTTATATAGAAACATATTTTATGAGCTTATTGTTGAAGGAACCTGAGACCAAAGATTTTCGTTGCCGATGACTGCTTTGTTGGAATTGACATATGTCAAGTAAAGAACCTTTAGCCCGTTGAACCGTCGAATCATTGAACCTTCAGATTAGAAAGCCACAAATTTGCGAGAAAGAAAAATCCTAAATTCTCTGAAATAAGAGTCACAAATTAACAGGAAAAAAACCTCTGAAAAGTAGTGTTGTTTTGTCAAGGAACCGCATTGCTTCACGTTAGAGGTTGGATCAACCTCATCAACACCACAGACAACGCCGTTAACCACTGCGGTGACGTGAGCTGCCAAGTGCAAAATGTATTATATCAGTATTTATTTAGGTTCATAAAAGAACACAGAAAGAACCTGAAAGACAACACATAAATGTATCTTTCAGGACCTTTGCATCGTTACTATAAGAACACTGCTTTAGGTGCAATGAAATTCAGACAACGGCTAAATTTGTGAGTTAAATCTCAGAGAATTTCAGATTTGTTTTCTCGTAAATGTACAACTTTAAATTCTAAGTTTTTTATTGGAGTATTGACCCGGTCAGTGTATCTTTTGGTCCTTTCACAGAAGGATATTGAAATACAGAAAATGAGAGGTTATTTGATCTTCATTTTAAAATACAAAAATTAAAATTGAAATACAAGTCGTTTTTCTTTATCAGGGTCAAAAAGGGACGACCTGAACTTAAATAACAGGTTGAGTTTCATTTTCTATTTCTAAAAACAAAAAATAAAATCACTAGAAGACAGAATATGAAAAAAACGCCCGGAAGTTGTGTATCACACATCAATGGCCTCTTCTTGATTATATTTAGCAGTAGTATTTAGTATTTAGTATAGTATTTAGTGTGAAGTAATATTGATGGTACTACACTGCACAAGACTGAAGTTATTGAATATTTTTATAGCATGTCTTTGAATCTATCTTCTTCCCTGAGACACACTCTTTTATTGTTTTAAAAGACGACGTACTGATCCATGTCCATCACCTTCAGTTACACAGCAGCACCGTGCTCATACACAGCACCGTGCTCATACGTGCTGTTACGCAACTTCCGGTCGCAGAATTTGAAAAAACAGCCGTTTTTTTGTTTCTCTCTTCTAGTGATTTTTTTTTTTTGACCCTGATAAAGAAAAACATCTTGTATTTCAATTTTTGTATTTTAAAACGAAAATCAAATAACCACTCGTCTTTTGTGAAAGGAAAATCAAATGACCAAAAGATACACTGACCTACCTACACCCCCCCCCCAAATCAAATACTAATGTGGTCAGATGAAGTCATAATGTACGCAGTCAGTTTATCTGAAATGGTAAAGGCTTCAAATTCTTGAGCTTGATATTTTTCCAGTTAAATCTCCACTTGAGCTTTATGTGCTCTACGTAATGGTCCAAACCATGTGTGTGCCAACCCTGAGTGACAATACAACTGTTAGGAAATGTCCCTTTCGTGTAGGTTTGTAGACTTGAATTAAGCTTCCTGAGACGTGCTTGTTTTAGTCTCAGACCAGGTTAGATTAGTGTCCTTGAAACCAGTCCTAGCTGTCCTTCTGTATCACAACAATCTGTCCCGTGTGGCCAGATGAGATTTGCTGTGTTATGCAGTGATCAAGCAATCGGATTCCCCTCAGATACATAAAGAAAAGCCTTAGCAGCTCCCTGTTGTGTGGTAGATCTGAGTTAGGCAGCCTGGATGACATGCTGAAGGTGAAATATTGAGATATTAAATATTGTAGAAGAACTGTACGGCTGTTGTACGTCCCCCTGTTGAAATCTGTTACAAGATTAATAATAAAAAAAAGTGAATGCAGTCTGCCACAGATGGCTGACCACCCACATAATATCTCAGTATTTTCCCACTTTCAAAATGTCCCCTGGCTATCAGAAACCCAAACCCAGCCCCCTCAACACACTCTCTTCTGCTCTTCATAACACTTTCTCTTGACTCTCCTTCCGTCCCCAGTTTCACGACAAGATGGACCCCCTGTTGGAGACCCTGGAGGGGGCGGTCCAGCGGCTGAGGCAGCCTCCCCCGGTGGCGGCGGAGACGGAGAAGATAAGGGAGCAGCTGGCGGAGCACCGAGCCCAGGGGCTGGAGCTGGACAAACTGCTGCCGAGCTTCTCTGCTCTCTGCGCCCGCGGAGAGGAGCTCATCGGGCGAGCTGCTCACGACGATCCCGCCGCTCAAGGTGAGGATGTGTCTGACGGACAAGTAACATTCAAAATAACATACAGGCAGACAGGCCACACGGGCCGTTTGTTGTTGTACAGGGCGTCTTTAGGGGGAGATAGCAGGTCAACAGTAGATGTCACATAGAAGTGATGTTCATCTGAAAGCTGGAACCTGGAGATTAATATGAAATGCAACTCAGCACTGTGTGACAAGTTGTTCTAGTCATCAGAAATAAACATGAATTAATCCATTAATTAAAATAAATTGTGAAAGTGTATAGAACATTATGATAGAGGGATATGATGGTCATCCCCATGCTCTATTATATCTCATAAGTTGTTGCTGCAATTTTTGGGTTGGTACACAGATTTGGTGCTAAATTGAACCATTTTTTTACTACTGGAGAATTGATAAACAATGATCAATAATCCCTCCAAAATCCCACATTAAGACAGCAAGACCTTGAGGAGCAGCATAGAAAAAGACATGGTTTGATTTGGTATCAAAAACTTTTGACATTTTGAGATTTCTGCAAGAATTGCATTTTTCAGCAATTGGATGGCGAACACTTGTGTTGTGTAAACTGCTCAGAAACCCCCTTATTGTCAATCCTCCTAGGAAAGCCATCCGTCCTCTGAATGCTCTAAGTCTCTAGTTTGATCCATCCATCCTCTGAATGTTCTAGGTCTCTAGTCTGATCCATCCATCCTCTGAATGCTCTAGGTCTCCATTATACAGTTGGGCTCAGCGGATCCACAAGAGTCTCAGCTTTACAGTCATATGCAATCTATGTAACTCCAAGACTGTTTATTGACCCCAGTATGCAGAAATATTCAAATACACCATTTTGCAAAAATAACAGATTTATACTGCATTCAAAAAACTGCATGTGATTATCATAAAGTGGGCATGTCTGTAAAGGGGAGACTCGTGGGTACCCATAGAACCCATTTACATTCACATACCTTGAGGTCAGAGGTCAAGGGACCCCTTTGAAAATGGACATGACAATTTTTCCCTGTCAAAATGTAGCATTAGTTTGTAGCGTTATTTAGCCTCCTTCCTGCTAGTATAACATGGTTGGTACCGATGGATTCCTCAGGTTTTCTAGTTTAATGTGATTCCAGTAACTCCACTGTAGCTGCTCTAAAACTGAACCTGATACAGCCTCTGAAAGACAGTAAAGTCGGTCGGGATCGCCAGCGATTCTGCAGGTTTCGGGGGTCAAAAGAGTATGGTTTTTAATCATTCATTAAAAGTTCACCCTTTTTTGCACTTGTTCATGTAGCCAGCAGATAAAGAGGGGGAAACGGCTACCAGCAAAACAGCTACATAACTAAACACTGCTGCCAACTCCTATGCCTTTGATAGTTGCTTTTTTATTTAAAATGGAAAATAGATAGATAGATAGATAGATAGATAGATAGATAGATAGATAGATAGATAGATAGATAGATAGATAGATAGTAACTTTATTGATCCCGAGGGAAATTCAAGTTTCCAGCATCACAGTTCCATTGTGCAAACATGTTCGTAAAAAGGCAGTAAAAAAGTTAGTAGTACAAAGTACAAAGTACACAAAATATACCAGGTATAAAAATACCAAGAGATGAAGAAAACTGTTCAAACTGAATATAGTGCAGGGTAACAACTGAGATACGGGATTATTAAAAATGTGAATATAGTGCAAAAAGTGATATAGTGCTGGATAATTAAATATAAGAGATATACAGACGAGACCAGGGGATTAAGAAATGTCAAATATGGAATATAATGTGGGATGAGAACTGAGGTAGAGTTTTTTTAAATAGACTAAAGTGCAGAATAAGCTGTAGATTATTGGTAGAATACAGTCAAACCAGTCTATAAAGGTGCAGAGTAGAGCTGTTGGTGGTATGCAGAATTAAAAAGTAGCTCAGTCTATTAAAGTACACTGTGTGCATTAACTGTCCTGCAGACCGTCCTCCTTTGTCCCCCCTCCCCAGAGAGGTGTTGTACAGTTTGATGGCTCGGGGGACAAAGGACTTCCTGAGTCTGTCTGTGGAGCACTTTGGG
>CAKAOH010023905.1:0-27492 GCA_916701665.1 Sebastiscus tertius
ACACACACACACACACACACACACACACACACACACACACACACACACACACACACACACACACACACACACACACACACACACACACACACTCCAAACACTGAGAGAGTCCTGGTCTGACACACACACACACACGCTCAATTACTTACATCTGCAATAATGCACTAACTTATGCACACTACATAAACACACACTCATCTATCGATCGACAGCGCCGACGCCGAGCACGAATATTGAAGGCCGACTGTGTGTGTCGGTTTGCGTCCTGTCTGTTGAACTGAAGCAGTGTTGAAGCTTTTTAGAAAGAAGCAAAACACTTTCTCTCTCTGCCTTCATTTCAGCGCCGCACATGTGGTCACCACATTGAAAGGAAACGCAGACCCTCTTGGGAAGGCGCGTGTGTGTGTGTGTGTGCGTGCGCGGTGTTGGTATCAGACCAAAGGAGCCTGTTTGTGAGCTGACCTACATACAAAACAACTGGACTCAGATGGGTTTCCCAAAAAACGCTCAGACAAAAAAAAACAACATAGAGTGACTAAATAGACAGACTTAAAAAAAAAAAATGTTCACTTTATTTTTAAAGTACAACACACACACACATATACACAGAGACACACACACACACTAATTGTAGACCCTATTGGAGCCCCACGGAGGCAGCTGTCCAATCTAGATGGGTATTTGTATTCCTGTATGTGTGTGTGTTGTGTGTGCATCTGTGCGTGTGTGTGTGTGTGTGTGTGTGTGTGTGTGTGTGTGTGTGTGTCTGGGTCAGTTGTGACGTGGCGTTGCCTGGAAGTTATGTAAGCATCAGCAGGGTAATGTTATCTGTCCTCAGAGCTCCAAGAGCAAGACACTCCCACGACAGCTTCCTCTACTGCCCGGCCAATACACACACAGACACACACACACACACACACACACACACACACACACACAACCACATACACACTGTAGAGCATGGCCTATTGTCATATGTCATAAAAAAATGCTACAAATCCCCTTCGATCTTTTAGTCAACCGATACGGCTCCTAGAAGCTCTGGGAGAGAAAAGTAGACAGAGGAAGGTAAAGAGAGAGCATGATGGGAAACATAGTGAAAAAGAAAGAAAAAAAGAGTAATAGAGGGGGGAAGAGAGGGCTTGCTGTTGCAGGAAATGTGGGAGACAACTTTAAAATAGCACAGTGTACTGTATATACACACATACCGGATTGGCGCTACATACACACACACATATACACACACATACACACACACACAAGCGAGCCCTTGGGTCCATCTCCGGTGAGTCAAGTCCGGCGGACATCTTTGCCGGGGGCAGGGTGAAGCTCAGTGATGGAGGAGGAAGTCAGGACATCCTGCGTTGCCCTGCCCTCGGTAACGACACCAACGCTCCACAGAGTGACGCAGAAACTAGCACATGCACAAACACACAAATACATTCACACACACAGCTGATGTGCTGCATATGCATGTAACTAACATCTATACACACGTGTGCATAGAGAAACACACTTCTGATCCTGACTGTCTGTAATTTGAGCGGGCTGATTTGCTATGGAATGTAAATCATAAGCTGGAAAGTTGCTATGTTTGAACACTGGGTCTTACTGTAGGTACATAGTGTGTGTGTGTAGGTGTGTGTAAGCACATTCCTCAGGACAAGTGAGCCCCTCGACTTATAGCCTCCGAGCTCAAAGTTACATAAGGAGAACAAGCATTCTCAGTTGTGCCAGCTGATGAATCTATCGATGCCACGACGACTTCATCAACATCTGACATAAGCACATTAAGAGAGAGAGAAGGAGAAACAATCGCTACGAGGCTTGTAAAACCACGGCTCTATTTTACTAGCCCACTGGCTCGGCCTCATATTTCACATTAAGCGTGCTCTCCTTCTAAAAAAACTAATGTATTAAGCTTTTTGCAACAGCAGTGGAGAAAACTTTCCACCCACCGCTTGTGCAAAATAAACCCGTCCAAGCCAAATGCTGCATTGCATGGGGTCTGATGGTGGAGAGGTCTGTGCCAGACTTGTGCACGAAAGCCTTCAGTTC
Source organism: Sebastiscus tertius (assembly GCA_916701665.1). Taxonomy (NCBI): domain Eukaryota; kingdom Metazoa; phylum Chordata; class Actinopteri; order Perciformes; family Sebastidae; genus Sebastiscus; species Sebastiscus tertius. Next base: position 2,059 of record CAKAOH010023905.1, read on the forward strand.
CATCTCTGGTTGTTTGCCCGGAGGAAGTAAATGTGGTTGTGATCCTCGTCCCTGGTTGGCGAGAGATTAAATTCCACTGTAACCTTCGGCTTTTTCAGAATCTCTACTGTCTCTAGAGATAAAATTACCATGGAAGTTATCTGTCCAACTTAAAAATGGGCTGTTTGCATGATCCTATTTAATTCAAAACCCTAACAGCTAGAGCATTCATTCTTTTTGCAGCGGAAAGCTAATGCTTCTGTCTTTCACGTCATCACGTTGTACACTTGTGATGATATCATTATGTTACGTGGCATGACATGCGGAACTTAAAACTATCAAAATGCCTTCGCACTGCTCATAAAAATGACCATATCTCAAAAACTAAAAACTGCATAGTTCAAATAACATATGAGGAGTGTTGAGAAATATTTTGTTCATGTTTCTACATTTAGAAATCTTTTGGATCAATGTTTTGTGTGTTTATTTTGTAATATTTTATGAAAAAACATGTCCAATTTTTGTTTTATTTATTATTATTATTTACAATTTCAATATTTGTATCTATTTATTATAGTTTATTTACTTACATAACCCATTAGCTTAGGTTGTGCAGATTTTAGGGATATGAAGCATTTAAAGATACTCCGAGAAATCAAATAAGCAAAAATACCTATGTAGGCACTAGCGGACTATTTCTATTGCAGAGTTCAAAGGGTTAAGATGTATTTCTTATGTGATTATATGTATAAATAAATCCAAAATTAAATATACTTCAGATTTATCATTCAACATAAATACTGTTTTGACATACAGGCAATACAACTGACATTTTGTCAGCTAAAGAGTAATATAGTAATGTGGTTTCCAGTAATAATATATTATTTCTGTGCTATCAATCACTACAAAACAACAGGTGTCCTTTTTATGTTGGACATGTCATTTTGGAATTAAAAACTTCATAAATCAAAATAGGTTTTTGAAATATATGAAGCACTTGTGTTGTGCTTCTTATATTCCAAGTCACAAATGTTTCCCTCTAATATGAAGCTGCCAGTCTCTCCGGGTCTGCGCCAGCCTCCAGGAGTTCCTCGAGACTTTTGAGAAATGTTTTGAAGCATCTTTTACACATTATTTATTACTTTTAGTTTGTTTATGTAACCTTTATTTATCCAGATTAGTCCCAAAGAGCTACAGTATTGTTTTTTTTCTTTTACAAGGCAGAACTGGCCAAGACAGCAGCAGCACTTAAAGTGTGTAACACTCAATAGCCCCGGAGCATTGGAAAACATGTGCAAGTTATTATAAATCTAACACTCCTCTTCTTTTTTTTAAAAGATTTTTTGAGAAAGATATAATTCCAAATGGAGAGCTTTTTCCCCCAAATATGACTCATTTTATGAGAAAAAAAAACGTAACACATTAGGATCATCATTAGTAAGACACACAACAGCCAGGTTATAAAACTATTGAAGAATTCTTCACCCAAGATCCTACGTGACGGCTATATTCTAAGAGATTTCTCTTTTGGATCATTTCTTTCTAACATTTCTTTCTTCTAAATGACCACGTCCCCTGAATTTTAGATCTTCTTTAGGAAAAAAAAACACTTTACAACTTATTTCCAAGGATTGGATTTCTAAGAATACGATAAGAACATCTTATCCTGTCCTGATCGCTGTGTGAACAGTACTTAAGCATACAAGATCTGTTTAGTGTTGAGCTTGTAGCCTGGGTGCCAGCCCATAATACCTCCACCCAGCCCACATCTCTCTCCGGTTCTCCCCCACCCATAGGAGGGGTGCTGCTGTCGGCCGACCTACTTCTGCTGCTGACTCTGCTCCAGAGGAGAGCAACGTAACGTCTGGAGGGACGCTGAGCCCAGCCGTGCTTTGTTCTCAACATGCACAAACACACACACACATACCTTCACATTGACACTATACACCCAGTCAAACAAATTTAAAAACTGCAGACAAGTGCATAAATGGTTAAAATGTCGAGCTGACATGGACACACAGTCGCTCACTTGACTTGTGGAACGCACTGACATTTACACTGACAGAAATCACGGTCACCTCGGCACAAACAATCAGATGAGACACACACCGGCTGTAATACTTCTGCAAATCCAGACATAACTCCACACACACACACACACACACACACACACACACACACACACACACACTAGCTAGATCTTTTCCAGTATTATCACATGGGGCTATTCTCGGGCTTGCAGATATAATTGTTTTGGGATTGGTAACCATGCAACACACGGACCGAGCGACATACTCCACTTATCGCCCTTGCCGTCTGTGCGTGTGGACGCGCGCGGATTCCTGACATGCATGTGCAAGCATGCACGTGCACACGCAAATATACACGATCCAGACACTGATGACTCATTGTATCCATTCCCTAATCAACTCTACATGTCTAGAAGGAGAGAGAAAGAAAGAGAGAGAGAGAGAGAGAGAGAGCAAAGAAGTGCAACAGCTGTTGGTGTGTAAACAGACCCAGAATCATTTCCTGCTCTCCTCCCTTGCTCCCTTCTTTCTCTCACTCCCTCGAATCCTCAAGACGCAACAAATTCTCAAACCTTGACCCACTAAAGGAACGGCAACGCTTTCAGTCACTTTTACCAACTCTTTCCCCTCTGTGGGCAACCTGCTACGCTTTGTACCATGCAACCTCTCTTCTCCTCTCCTCTCACTTTACTCCTTCTATCTCTCCACATGTTAATGTGGGGCATTTCTGGTGGATGAGTCACAATCTGAACAGTACAACAGAGTTTGTGACCACCGCAAAGAGCAGAGAAAGTGTGTGTAGGGAGGAAGAGAGGAAGAGAGAAGAGAGGAGAGGAAGAGAGAAGAGGAGAGGAGAAGAGAAGAAGAGAAGAGGAGAGAAGAGAAGAGAAGAGAAGAGAAGAGAAGAGAAGAGAAGAGAAGAGAAGAGAAGAGAAGAGAAGAGCAGAGAAGAGAAGAAAAGAAGAGAAGAAGAGAAGTCGTGTGAATCTCAGTGGAAAGAAAGAGGGCAAGACTGGAAGTGCTAGATTAGCAGGGACTTTCCCCCCACTCCCCATCTCTGAATTCCTCTGTTTGTGTGTATGCGTTTATGAGTGTGAGTGTGTGTGTGTGCACAACTCATGGCTGCAGACAAGCAAGGGAAGTGCAGATATGGTAGAGATTGTGTGTGTATGCAAGAGGGGGCGAAACATGGTTATAAGTCAAACTAACAGATTTTCACACTTGGTCCCTTTCAGCCCTCCAAACATACTCAGAGCGATTAGTCAGCATTTTTTTGTGTATATGTGAACACTCCAAAAGAACTCAGACCCCTCCGAAACAAACCATAGTCAGACCTCCTCGGGATGTGGTCTGAGTCCAGTTTGTTTCAAGTCCGCGTTGCGGTTCGCTAAATCTGTGCATTGTTGAACACAAAGCGCTCTAGGTTCGCCTTGCCTTTTGTCACTGTATTTTAGCCCTCTAGAGTTGCCATAGACAGACGGTGTGTGACGCTCGGAAAAACCACACAGCACCATGGTCGATAGTGGACGAGGAGCAGTTTGGACCGAAGAAGACACTTCTGCACTTCTCCAGATATGAAATGAAGAACACGTCAAATGGCAACTGTCTACAATGCACAGAAACGATAACGTTTTCCTCCAATTTTCAGTTCATATGAAAAGTGCTGCGTCAAAGTAAAAAAAAACTATGTCAAAAGTATTTTACCACATGCGATAAAATGAAAAAAATCGGGGAATCCGCAGACATAAAAGACACATGCACCTAATACGACGAAGTGGACAGTGTTCTGTGTGGAAGCGCCTGTGCCAACCTGAAAAATGACATTGAAGGGGAAAGCATTGACCAGCAGTGATGAAGGTAGGAACTATAGTGTGAACAGAGAGAAGACTGAAGCCCCTTCAGAGCTCTTTCAAAGTCCTCTTTCAAATGAACTGACAATGTGAACGTGAAAGAAACTGAGTCCCGTTTCAGTTGGTCCACTTTGGTTTAAAAAGGACTAAATGTGAAAACACCCTGACTGCTCTTCTAGACCAACATCAAACCTGCTTCTCTACCAGTCCCTCCGATCATTTCTCGACCTCCGTGCATGGGCCCTCCCACCGACTGACACGCACTTCCCTACCAGCGTCCAATCAGATCAGAGCAAAAGGAAAAACTGAGGGGCTTCCCTGTGAAACCTAAACACACACGATGTAAACAATCACATGTGTATTCTATGCAGCTGTGCGGGAGGCCTCAGGAACCGAGCCACATTTATTCCCATCACCCCTCGCGGCTCCAACAGCCCCACGCGATCAATAAAGATCCAACCAAATTAACTGAATCTAATCCGAAAAGTGGCGTGAGCAACATGTGGAGAGGATTTTTTTAAAAAGGACCCTCGAGTGTTATGATGAATTTCATTCAATTAAAAAAAAAAAAAGCATGCAAAACTTCGGCGGGAGTTATGAGGACACAGAGATAGAAACGCAGAGAGAAGGGAAGCAAGGGAGGAAGTGAAGGAGGTTGGAGAAAGAGAGAGGGAAAAGGAGGAGGGAATGAGGGCGGAGGGAGGGAGAAGTGCTCCAGCTGTACCCTGAGCTTCAAGGGAGCCAAGAATTTCATCCCTGGAAAAGCTCGCTTTCTTTCTCTCTCTGGAAAATTCTGCAAAGCTCCTCTACACAGCTGCTGTTCACACACACATCCACTTTCACACAGTCTTATACATGAAGACAGACGCAGTATTCTCCAGAGTTTTGCCCACTCTTGTCTCTCCCCCTCCGACCTTAGTGTTGCCCTAAGTGGGCCAGTCTCAACAGCAAATAAAGCCTTCCCAGGAGCTGGCAGACCAGACCAAGTCAGCAGCGCAGGGGTGGCTGGGGTCATCGCATAGAGGAAGTGGCCTCGCCCAGAATGCATGGCAGCAGACGCGACCAGACATGCAGCGTCTGATTCTCTCACTCTATTCCTCTTTTTTCTTTCCGTCTCTCTCTCTCCTCCTTTATTTACCTTCCTATCGTTTCATTTCTTCCTCCCTCCCTTCCTCATGCCCTACTGTGTGAGGGCATTGAGTTTATAAGAGAGCGCTGGGCAGGGCATACAACAACAATCAACTCTCTCTCTTTCTCTGCCTCACGCACACTAAAGTCAAGCTCTTAACTACCGTGTGCCAAATGAACCAAACCAGTCCTCTCTGTCCTTTTGTTTCTTACAGAGTACATTTTGAGTGGAAACTAGTGGAAAAAGAAAAAAGACAGGTATGCTTCACACAGACACACACACACACAAACTGTGCCCAGAGGGACCACATTCCAGTACACACCACCTGGAGTGCGAGTCCGTTCCCATGGTGACCACTTTCCCAAATCCAATGGGACATAACACAAAATTAAAACACACACACACACACACTCACACTAAACAAACCTCCACGGTTGGTTTTACAGTCGGCCCGAGGGGATAAAAACTTGAAGGTAAGTCCTGTGGCTGTCAAGCTGAAATTACATACATACAGACGCATGCATGCATTTCTCTATTATATGATCATGTGTCTCTCCACCCATCCAATTACCCTTTTTTTCCAGTAGAGCATATTCCATAAATACAGACTCAGCAGTCATCAACTTGAATCAATTTCAAACAGAGAGGGGAGAGATGTGTTAGCTCTTCAAAACGCAAGACCGAGACTTCACTGTCTGAACTTTTGATATGGTTTCCTGGTCTGACAGGCAACATGACGGTACTGGGAGATTTAAATATGAAGATGGTTACTGTAAACAGGTATCAGAGATGCAGATAGTGAAATCTATTTTTTAAAATCTTCTCAGTGACATGCTGCTGTCCAGTGAAAGATGTGTATCTCCAAATTTGGATAATTTCATTAAGTTTTCCTTTATGGGTTGAGAAAATTATTATTATGTCATGTTCTTATGCTAAATAAAAACCTAGAAAAACCAGTGCCTGGATTGGACCAAAAAAAGGTGCCGGTACCTTAATTCAGCAGTTGCATTACATGATCATCACACATGTCTTGGATATCATGTGTATATCTTTGTAATATTATTACATACATTAGGCCTACTTACGACATATATTTCCACAGTTTGGACATAAATGTATTTGGTTAATAAAAACTTTAAAAACGTAGCTATTGGTACAAATCAAAATTGTACACAAATATAATTGCATATATGCAACAATAAAACCAACTTAAAATATGATGTGTTGACCTACAGATGAAATTGGATAATGAGAAGGAATACCAAAGGAATTTTCAGCTCTATTTTCTCAGCATTAAGCTATAGCTACAGTATACGTTTACACAGAGACACATTTACGCAGGTGTTTAGGGGTGCACACCTCACCAGGATGTGGCGGTACACTATAAGAAGTAAGGGTATTCATGTGGACAAAAATCAGAAGTGCAGTACTCCATACTGGCGAGTACCGGCCTGTTTCAGGCACTGAGAAAAACCCATTGGAATATCTACATCTAACAATGGAAGACAGGCCTGTTTGTCTCAGCTCATAAAAAGTTGTCATACATTGTTTTAATAAGACCGCGTTGAGATAAACCAGTCAGAATATAAAATGAGCAACGTAAAGGTGAACTTAATCATGTCTGAAAGGCCACATAGACACAACCAATGCCCATTTAAAGCACTGCATAAATATGCAATACACATTTAATTGGTTATGGGATTTATTATGCCTGGGGCTAAATGCAAGCTCCAATAACAACAACACCCTCATTCATTTGTCTAGTCACACAAACAGGAAGACACACATCCGTACACAGTTTTTGATGTACATTTGGGATGAAGACTATAATACTTTCTGCTAATTTAACAAAATAAGGTATCATCACACATAAAGCTTAAGTTAATTTCAATACACATACTGTATACGTACACATACAGACATCAGTCAGCAGTCATTTTCAATCCTGCTCTGTTTGTCACACTGTCACATACTAGTGGATTTTACAGCAGGTTTGAAGTGTTCCCTAAACACCCGCCTCTGGTTACAAGCAGCGAAGGGACCGTCTGGAACAGAACTCTAAATGAAGCCCTTCTAGGAAAAGTGTATTTGTGTCTTCACCCCCAGCTTGTTTAGAGCCACCTGGCTCGGTGTAAACACAGACCTCCAGACTTTCCACTATATTTCTCTCAACCAGCTATTTAGCCCATTTACATCAAAAAGGGCTCGGAGTGTTGAAGTGCACAATCTGGAAGAAGACTGGCGAAAGGGAAGCTCAGCGTGCTTGTGTGTTGACGCGGTGAAACCAGCAAGAGGAACATCAGCATCGTCCATCCGACTCTGGCAAACCCCAAAGCGAGGGAGAAACTGAGACAAACGAAGTGAGACGAAAATAGACGAAAAGGACAGAGAGGCTGAATGATGAAAGGGAAGGAAAACACAGGGTGCATCCCGATTCCTCCGACTTAAGAAACGAAGACGAGATGCGGGGAGGAGGGAATTGAGGAAACACGAATCATCTGAATTGACGTCAGTTGCTGATCAGACACTAAATGTGCATGACTTGAATCTGCATTTATCAATTTGTTTTCACTTATAAATGCATTATTTAATAATCCCAGATAATGATGAAGCCTCATAATGCGTAATAACAATTTAGCGGCCGAGCCATTTTGTACAAAATGAAAATAGCTTACAGTACAACTATAGTCACTTCTGGCTGATGCACAGTGATTGATCGCTGCACTCACATCACAGCATGGAAATGATGCCAATAGACAGTTACTATGACAACGGCATAGCAAGAATACTGTACAGTAAAAAGAAAAGTTTGTCATCATTCAGACCTATATTCAGCTTAAGTCCAACTTTTACTACTTGATGAATAGAAAACAATAAAAAAATGGAATAATATTCAATCTGAGTTGTTGACAATATCTGTATTTATCCACATCAGTAATTTGATACAACTGCAGTGTTGTGGTGATGTGATTTCAAGGCAGCATCCAATTACTATAACACATTTTCAATGGGTACTATTTGTCTGATAAATGACTTGTGTATCCTCCATCTAAGTAAAAAAAAGGTAAGTGGAACGTCCTTAATGACGGATCGACTTCAGGAGCGTAAAGATATGAAATAACAGGATTAGGATGCTCCCACAGAGAGAGAGAAAGAGAGAGAGTAACAATGAAAGAGGGAGAGCAAACAAACAAAACACATCTGCTGGTAAAACACAAAACAGACCATGACATGATTCACACTCTGCTCCGTCCAGATGACACACATGCAAAGAAACATGTGCACACAGCTGGTGCAGAGACCACATCACTGAGGTCACGCTGGCAGCGTCCACCATAACCATTGTTTGTCAGAAAAAAAGAAACTGGGCCTGGGCGAGCCGGACTGCAGCAGAGCATAGGACTACATTTCCCATTGTGCCACTGCAGTAATGCAGCACTGAGAATGGACTCTATCGTGCATGCATTCTGCAATTTCAGACAGAGGCTAGTCTGTGCAGGAAGTTCAAGTTCAACCTTTGTTAATGTAATCGATTCCGTTTAATACAGAAGATTTTTTTTATGTTCTAATAAGAAAATAACCCGTAGGTACTATTTAGTTTGATTTTGTTTTCTGGGACACATTGAGAACAGTAAACATGAGTTTATGGTCTCAATCGCTGGTTTCAAGTCTTCTTCAATACAGCATGATGTTCATTTAGTAAATTATGGTCCCATTTAGAGTCAAATAGACCTTAAAGCAGGGTGGCTACCTTGTGATTGACAGGTCGCTACCAGGTCTGGGAGTTGTCCACGTTTTGGTCTTACAACTTTAACTCTTTTGCAGTGTGTTTTCAGTTCATGACAGTTAATTATAACATGTTTTGGACGCCTAAAAATGTCTTATTCAGCGTTCGGTTGTACTTTGCTCCACCCTCTCGTGTCACTTCTGGTTGCAAAAAAAAACCAAGATGGTGACGGGCAAAATGCTGAACTCAAGGCTTCAAAATGCAGTCTATGGTAGATACAAATGATTTTGTGCAAACAGGTTGAGTTTATTATGAAGCCATTTAGTAGCTGGTTACCTGCCGACATAATCTACATGCAAAATGCAAGTTTTTGGTGTCAAAATGATTAGTTTCAAGGCAAATGCGGCACAGATTAACCACCTCTACTCAACACTACTGAGATGCTGTGCATTTAGGACGTCCAGTAAGGCCGCCAGAGGTTGCAATATGTTGTAAAAATAAAAACCAATCGACCATCCTTAATCTCAACCAAGCCCAGAGAGTACAAATACTCAACAGGAGACTTGCTGCTGCTGCTGCTGCCACCCATGCCTCATGACGTCACATCCTCCCTGGCAGGGCACAGCTTCCTGCTCTTCACTCCCTCCTTGGCCTCATCATCCCTCATAAAACTCCAACAAAGAGCAAACAACACAGTAAACCAACACAGCCTTGTAAAACACACATAGACACACACACGCATGCACGTATTAACACACTCACATTCCATAGCAGGGTGCTCTAACACACCCTCTAGAGTCTTGTCCTTTGATGTGAGTGTGGGAAAGCTCAGGGGAATGGTCTTAGTGGGGGAGGGAGAGAGAGAAAGGGAGAGGGGGAGGGGAGAGGAGGGAGGGGAGGGTATACATGAGAGCAACCCAATGAGACGGTGAGAGATAGGGGGGGGTCAGATGAAACTGACCCCTGGAGCACCGAGAGGTCAGTGTGTTTAAACAGTGGATGGAGACATGTAGACTCTCACACATACACACACACACAGTGCATGCTAATTAACAGACTGATACATGAAAGGATTTTAGATGCAGATACACTGATTCCCCACAACAAAAGTGGCACAAAGAAATTAAGTCGTGGGAGCAAAATAACAGCGACAGACTCAGGAAGAAAGCAGCAAATACGTTAGAGAGCAGGGAAAGCATTGTCAGCAACAGAACTACTGAAATAACTGAAAACTTTTCAGAGCAAACATGAATTATCCGACTGTGCGCACAGTGTGGCTCTGAATAGATTTTCTGTGCCCTGAGGTTATGGAATTTGTTAATACAATCCTGTGTAAACTTTCAGTCCAAATAAAAGAGCATAATTGAGCCAGTAGCATTTAGCGGTAGTGTAGCTAATGAGCAGTACTTAACATCAATCCAACAAAAGTACAATAATCTCTTTGCTGCTGCAGGTTTGCTCGAAGGTATAGAGGCAGAAAAGAGAGAAGTCGAGAGGAGTAAAAGAGGAGAAGGAAGGCTGAGGGCTCGTATGAAAGAATCTCTTTGGGCTGCTGTGCCGACGTCTCCAGGCTGGTTGAGCTTTGGCAGGAGCATCTGTGCCTGTGTGTGTGTGTGTGTGTGTGTACGTGCATGCATGTTTGCATGCATGCACCGCAGTGCAGCAGCTAAACAGAGGTTACTTTATATAAAAAGCCGGGGCCCTGGTTGTGCCCTGAGGTCTCTGTAATCTCGCTCTCATGTCACACACACTTGCGCATAAGTACGCCGGAGTGCAAACACACACACACACGCAGCCAGGCACACAAGCATGCGCAAACCCGGAGCTCTGAGGTCTCAGTAATCACACCAGAGTCTCTGTCTAAAGAGCAACTTTAAAAACACACCGCCACACTCCACCTCTCATTAAACCCAGTGACCTCCTCCAGATAGAGACAGAGAGAGAGAGAGAGAGAAGAGAGAGAGAGAGAGTGTGTGTGTGGCCCTCCACATTAATAATATGTGCATTCAAACATGACCCCGAGCCCCCAACCACCCGCCCAATTAACTGTCGTCGACTGTAGTAAAAGGCACCAAAAAAAGCTCACACAGATGAACACTGTGCTCCCGATGCTAAATTTTGCATCCAAGTGCACCCACACAAATAAACAGACAACCGCCAGACCCCAACTACGTCAGTGCTGTGTGTGTGTGTTTGCAAATCAAAGCATGGTATCCCATTAATGTAATCTTTTATGCATCTTTCTGCAACTCATTGATCCGCATCTATAAATTTATTTGTCAACTGTATCTATTCTGCACATCTTTGCATCCATCCTTCCATCCCATCATGCACTGTTTCTATCTGGCATTATCTGAGCCTCTGAGGTCCGCCTAGAGCGATCCCTCCGATTCAGGGAAAAATTGAATTACACGGCGGGCGGAGAAAAGGAGGCGGGCTGTAATTAGTTACAACATAGAGTATGGGGTGGTGGTGGTGGAGGTGGTGGTGGGGGGGGGGTCAGTGTCTGAGCCAAAAGTGCTCTCACTCAAAGGAAACCTTCACAGAGGGCAAAAGAAAGAGTGAGAGAAGAAGCGAGAGAGACAGACAGATGGAGAGAGATTCGAGAAGAAAACAAAGGCGCCCTTTCAAAGTTTCTGAGTAACAGCTTACTCTGCTGACATCATCAAAGTGAGACGCTATTCCACAAGAGTCGGGGAATTCCCGTGCTACTGCCACCTCTTTCCGTCTTTGAGAGCCTCTAAGTGGCTTACATTTCCACTCTTTTCATGTACTGATATCGGATGCAGCTAGAGAGTGACAGAATGTGTCACCAGTTTGTCACCGACTACCCTTTCAACTAGTCTTTTTTTAATTTGAAGATAACATGCACAGATTACTCACCCCTAAAGCTGCATTACTGACTTCTCTCCCAAAAGACTACAATTAAGGACTATTCTGGAGTTTTACACCCATGTGCAATAAATGTTTAAAAAAATAGGGCTGTCAAACGATTAAAATATTTAATAAGGACCATAGTTAATCATGATTAATCATAACCTGGCAATCTCAAGCCCAACAGGCAACAACAGCTGTCAGTGTGTCAGTGTGCTGACTTGACTCCGACTTGCCCCAAACTGCATGTGATTATCATAAAGTGGGCATGTCCGTAAAGGGGAGACTCGTAGGTAATAATAGAACCCATTTTCATTGACATATCTTGAAGCCAAAGGTCAAGGGACCCCTTTGAAAATGGCCATGTCTGTTTTTCCTCGTCAAAATTTAGCACAAGCTTGGAGCGTCATTTTGCCTTCTTCTCGACAGGCTAATATGACATGGTTGGTTTAACGTAGGTTTACTAGTTTTATATGATACCAGTATCTTCAGCTTTAAAACGGCTTTAATGCGCTAAAGAAATTAGTGGAGTTAACTAATTTAAGGCTTTAACTTTGACAGCCCTAATAAAATATTGTTGTACAGGGATGAGGAAGAGGCCTCGACTCTCTCCGGACTGTGATGCTAATTGCTGATGTTGTTGTTCATGTTTTTATTTGTTATTGTTTTATATAATAAGGTGATTCTTTTAGTTAGATAAATGGGCAGGACCTTATCAGTGTTTATTTCTGCCTACTTTTCAAACATATAATATGTATTTATTTAATTTATTCACAATCTACTGTATATGTTTACTGTTCATTTTATTGGTGATTCTTGTTTTGTTTTCTTAATATGTTTGAAATAAAATCTATCTCTGTCTGTCAATCAATGTCAATGCCAAACATATGTCAATCAAACACTAAAACAATACTGCTGACAATTTTCTAAACCATTATTTTGTACAATTTTTGAAAGGTAAACATTTGTTCAGAGACTTAAAACGTGCTTGAGATGGGTAATAAACTTCTAAAATGTTACAATGCAGTTGAAAGAATGGGCTGTTGTGATGCGTTCAGGTGCTGGTGGGAATTTACAACATCCTAGTTTTTGAGAGTCAGCGCCTCAACTTCCAAGAATCCATGTTTTCACTTGTATCACCATTAAATAAAGGAAAAACTAGCATGATATTCCCTGTGTGGCTTCCCTATCTTTCAGCTAGTTTCAAGTCTACATCATTTGATTTTTATAATAATAAACTGTAATAAACAAAACCCAATAGCTTCCTAGGATAAGAAGTCTTAAAAATAGATAAATACATAATATGATTTGGAAAGAGATTACCCATAATGTCAAGTTTTGTTGTTCCAGTAAATATTGAATTAAGTTCTTGTGAAATCATTAGATAGCATTTTAAACCCACAAACATCATGTAAGCATGTGCAGCCAGTGTATAATTAAAGTGATGGGAAATACTCGGTCTCAAAGTGACACACATCAGAGCGGCCACCAGGCCACATGCTAATATGATAATGTAATAATAATACAGTATATCATGAGACTGACCCTGGATGCATTGCAGTGAGCCGTCCTCTGCCCGGATGGTGAACGTCTCCCCCGGGTTCACCTGCACCAGGATCACCTGTACCAACAACACACACAAACACACACACATAACCACACAGTTAGACAGCACCAATCAGATTAATTGATCAAAATCAGTCACGCATAAAGCCATAAACACACATATTGTACATGTTCAACAATCACAAAAACAGGATAGACTCTCTGCTGAGCAGCCAATCGGCTTACAGAAGTGACATAATACACAATAAGCATCAGATCCCAGAGTAGGGCGGACACAGAGTTCACACACATATGAATGAGGTGTTAGGTAAGCTAATGGTGAGACAATACTGCTGTCTCACACACCCTGATCTGAGAAAAGCCTTTCTCTTTTAGCCACAGTGACTGGCAGGAAACCACTAAAACCAGTACACACAGTGATATATCACAATTGATGAACAGACAGGTGGCACACAGTGTTTCTGCTGAATATGCCAGAAGGGAGTGTGCTGTGCATGCACCTTACCGTCATATTATCCGCATACAGATTGTTGAGAGTGTACACATGGCTGTAGACATGAAACAGGTGACCCTCCATTACACACACGCACACACGCATGCACACACACACACACGCACACACGCGAGCACAGCCCCGTCTACGCTCTACAGGTGTGCCGTCGTAAAATCCTCATATCCTGCGCTCCTCCTGTAGTGTCTGCATGCTCTCCCATCTCAGCGCTAACCTGCTCCTCTCCCTCACACACACACACACACACACACTTCCTGCTCTGTCTGCTGCAGCGGCTGCTGTTGCTATGGGAACCCCAGCATAGTACAGGGCGACCCATGTTTCCCAAAGACTGAGAAAACCCCCATATCAGACCATGTGGGTGGTTGTGTGAGGAGTGAGTGTGTGTGTTATGTATGTGTTATGTATTAGCAAGCCAAGATTATAGTATGTGTAAAATAATCATGTGGGATATTCTTTATGTTTTGATTGAGGTTGCAATGATCCAGTGAGCTGATGGTTTACAGAACATTTTTAATATGAAGAATGTTTCTTACCCATAAAATCTGCAAAAATTGAGTTTTTAAGTTGAACTTCTTCTAGATTTTGGTGCAAAATGCACTGAAAAATCAGATTTTGGCTGAACTGACATTCTCCAAACATCTTCTGTGCCAGGCTACAAACATTTATTTTAGTATCTTCTGAGAATTTGTTTTTTCTTCTAGTTATCTAGTTTATTTAGTAAACAGTTTCAGGCAGCATGAGTTTTGAAAGGCACCATTTATAGAGAGACAAACTGAACATTTGTTCTGTTCCAGAAGTAAGAAGTGCTAATTCAGTAGCTCAGTCTGTGGGGACTTGGCTTGGGAACCGGAAGGTCGCTGGTTCAAGTCCCCACACGGACCAAGTACAGAGTATGGACTGGTAGAGCTGGAGAGGTGCCAGTTCAACTCCTGGACCTCCTTGGGCAAGGCAAAGAGTTGTTCATGTTTATTAATATTTTTTTGGACTGTCTTAGACCATAGGAATAACATGATTTTTGAAAAATGGGCATAGTTCGCCTTTAAAAATTAGTAAAAAATCCAGTTATGCAGCTCTCCATTTGTCCACAAAGGCTTCAGAAATTTTTAGAAAGCATTTTAATATCATTGTTTATTTTAATATTTCTGTTTTAGCGGACTTTAACACACACCGTTTCTCAAAAGCCCGATCCGCCACAAGTTAAACGTTACCAACATGACGGACCTCAGCCAATCGAGTGGCTATGGGACTCAAAGTTAATGGGTTTTTTTGAACGGGGTTTTAACACGAAATTAGGATATTTTAATGTTTTATTCTACAATTTAATTTCTCTCTTGTTTATAGCTTAACGTTAGCTTTTTATTTCTGCGATTGCTGCATTTATGGGAAAACTTGGAAAAAATCCCACCGGCTTTTTGTCGAGGGAACCCGTGTGACTTCTGCCTCCAACTTCTGCGTGGGCCTACAAAAATACGTTATCCCTGCACCACTCTATTGTTACACTTTATTACGTCACAGGGGAGAAACTGTTACAACTGTTTGAATACTAACAAATCAATCTTCAAGGATTCAATCTCTTACAGCAAACACTGTAAGTAAATAGTAACCTATCTTAGTATACATGTAGTAAAACCTGTTTCACTTTAGCAGAAAGGAAAATGAAAGAAGCCCTCGATGAGAAATTCCACCAAGTTACAGCTACAGCTAGTTTAGATGTTAGTGGTGCTTTGGCTCTTTATACGATTTACTCAATTATGCATATGATATAGTAGAATGATATGTTACGCACCCTAACAATATTGTCTTTGCTTTCATGCACCGAAGGACACACACAGACACAGATAAACACACATACAGGTGTGGGCAGGCAGACACAGATAGACAGACAGGAAAGCTGATAGACACGGCAAGCAGACAAACACAAATATACTATGTACTCAAGACTCAACACAGACACTCGTGTGCCCACACAGACGCTAAAAGGGTAAAAGAAACACACACACGCACACACACACACCAAGAAACAAACAAAAACACACAAACAAGGACACACACGAGCACGCAGAGTCAAATCTATATAATCATGGGTCTAGATCCCTGATTCCACACTGGGAACCGAGTCTAAACTGCAGGGTGTTACAATAAAAAGAGCTCCCTAACTGCCGTGTGTTACAGCCAAAAACCCCCCTAACTGTTATGTGTCGCACCCAAAACACTCCCACCATGCTTCCTCTGGGCTGTGAGGGAAACAGGCCGGGGACGACGCATAAACATCATCATCATCATGTCTCATCTACCAAAACGCGCACAGTGTAAAAATATATCTGTGACAACAGGATTAGCCCAAGGTCAATTAACTGTGATGCTTTTAATTGCGTCCACGCTTCCTCCCGCCTGTGCCGGGAGCTCGGGTGGGGTTTTGTACTTTGAAGGTGGATCCAGCTGGCACTGCGGCTTCTGATAAGATCGGTCAGCCTCAGAGAAGCCTGTTGAATCCTTTTCCAACGTAATTTAAGCTAAGGCCTTGGATCCATCAATGGAGCCATCTCTCTGAGATTGAACGCTGTTAATGTATGTGCCTGTACAGGTCGGTCTTGTTCCTGTTGTATGACAAATGCTTTCCCGTAACAGCTTGGCAGCTATTCATTACCTGTGCCAACAACAACCCCTGAGCCATGTGACGAAATGACAACAAAGGAGAAGTGCCCGCATGACTGTTTGATGTGTATTCTTGCATGCATCTGGTCAGTGCGTGTGTGCATGGAAACACAGGAATGCTGAAAGGAGGTGGCTGCATTTTGTACACTCATTCTGCAAGGATGACTGAATGCAAACGACAGACGTTGCACGTGAATCCGCTTACCTGCTGCGCTGCGTCACCGTTAACCATGTGAGGCATCAGAGGGACCTCCCCGTTCAGGAGGGGGGGCGGAGCCAAGTCCAGTGGAATCTGGTCTGTCATCATCATTGTGACGTACATTCATGGAGAAATTCACTGAACTGCCCTACCTGGGAAAGTACAGAGAGAAAGAGGAACAGGGGAAGACGTCAGTATTGTTCAGTTATAAATAACACACATATCGTGACGAGAACAAACGCAACATGAAAAGTAAAAACCGGGTTCGGGGTTTCCCTGGTTCAATCAAACAGGATTCCACAGAATGTCAAAAAACACCGAGACGAGAAAAAAAGGAAGAGTGATCTGTGGTTGGCCATGTTGCAAACTTTCACCCAAAAGTGAAGGTATAATAAAATATGGCTTTATAGCAGAAGCGACAAAGAGCACAACATTTGTTGGACAGATTTTAAATTTCAGAAAGTCCAAACTTCCTTTTTTAAAGAAATTGTTTCACACTTGTGTTTATAATATGTTTAGATGGTTTCTTGCCAAAAGTTTGATATTATACTCATGTCTATACTGTAATTACGGAGCTGATCAGAATAGTATTATGATCACTGATCATAATACCATTTTTTGGGCTTTGAAGCTTCAGTGAGTAATATTTAAATAGGTATTCAAAGCTGTCGAACATTATTATTACATACTTAAATATAAAAAACAAACAAAGAAAAAAAAAAAAGCATTCAAATACTGATTTAGAAGTTGAATGCCATGGCAACGGTCGAAGCATTCTGGTCAGCACCACAGAATAGTCACTCTTATGACTATAAACTATTCCCCATTTTTCTGGGGACCCCCGGGAACTCCCTCAAGGACCCCTGGGGGTCCATGGACCTCTGGTTGAGAACCACTAGGTCACAAATCCGCCTGTCAACACTTTGAAAGCCCATTAAATAAAACATTGTATCTCGTTTGTTTTAATCTGTAAAAACTGAAATATAAAAAGGCTAGCTGTTCCCCCCGGTTTCCAGCTGTTATGCTATAGGCTAAGCTAACAGGCTGTCGCTTCATATTAAACAGACAGATGTTAGAGTGATATCAATCTAACTCTCAGCAAGACAGCAAATATTTCCCAAAATGTCAAACTACTCCTGTTGTACAATGAAGTGTGAGACCAGATTATGCCAAACCTGTATTAGGCCAGCCAACCAGTGTGTTTTTCATCTGTGTGTATTGTGGAATTTCCTCATTTATAAAACTATTTTCCACTTCATGTGAGCGTGAAAACCTCTCTGCATTGTTGAGGAGCTTTTATTAAATGTGTCTGTTTCCACTACTGCAGTTATGCCGTTTCCATCCCAATTTGGATAAGGACTTGGATCAAAACGCAGATACATTTCTAATAACAGATGTGTACGGGAAACATGAATAGCTATACGAACACTGGAATAGTAGAATGAGCTAGAGAGAGAGGGCATTTATACTAAGAAAGGTGCACACAAGCAGAACAATGGAAAGATAGATACTGGAATTGGTCCAGTCTACAAAAGGTAAGAAAAATAACCTTGTGCACAAGAGGAAGTAAAATAGATGCATAGAAAGAGACAGAGGAGACTGCATTATTCCTGTGTTTCTAACAGATTAGCATTAATACTTTCCTAATATGTTGTCTTTGGATAGGCTTTGGTAAAATACAAGTCACATCATGTCTATATAAAAGAACAAAAGATGAAAGAGGCAGAGTAAAAACAGAGATGAGAGTGAGAGACTAGCTCAAAGCACTTCACCATCAACAATAGTAGAATACAGGAGGGATTACAGTGAATATCCTGTTTGGAGGATTAATAAAAAAGAGAAATATTGGCTGAATAAGGTCTTAGTTTTGATAGGTGAATAGGGATTACTGCACCTGCTGTTAGCTTTCTAAATAAAGCACAAAGCAGATCAGAATTCCATATAAACACGCAAACATAGCGAGAATAGGATGTGCTCCGAGGGCTTCTGGGGTCAACGGTGATGCCGCTCTTTTGGAGAGTAACCCGGAGAGCTAAATGTGGATGTGGCTTCTTCGCTTGCATAATAACAGCAGTAAAAACCAAGAAGCGTAATTATGAAAAAAAAAATAAAAACAACAACCAAGGCCATTCATCTTAAGTGGAAAATAATATGGCTTTACCAAATTGGCTATAGGGCAAGAACCAAAGAAAAGAGGCAATGTGTGTCGGCCGTGCATGCGGTGCTCACCGGGGTTTTAACCGAGCTGCTAACTTGAACTCATTCACACACTTACGTCAGCGGTGATATATATGCTGTCTCCTGGGGGCATACACACACTCATATACAGTAGATACACAAAGAACTGCAGCCAAAATGTTCCACAAAAGCGAACCTAACGCATACATATGCACACATATACAAAAACACACAGATTGATCACCAGAGGTAGAGTACTGAATGACGTATTCAACGCTGCTGAGTGAAATCGCTGCTAAAGAGCTACTGACTAATGGCTATAAGCTGCTATTAACACACACACAAACACACCCATGCAGTATGCATTAGGGAGCTGCTATTCATTTCAGTAAAGACATACTGTATATCTCCGATATCCAGTTCAGCATTCCTCTGAAAACAGCTGTGTGTCATTGCGTGTCTTTTCTTTCAGCTGGTCGTCTTCTAGCACTGACGAGGTCTTTGAAAGGGTTAGTAGATCACACAGCTGCGGCTCACACTGTTGCAACACAAACACACACATCACTCAGTGTCTTTCTGACTCTATCTCTTCTTTTATTTCTTGATTTTGTTCTTAAACGCTCCTTCTTTCTCCATCTGAGCCCCATTCCCAGTTCAGCCTGGCCATCCTGCCTTCAACACACACACACATACACACACACACACACAGAGAGAGAGAGTTGCGTCCAGGACACATCACAGACAGATGGTAACACCACTCGCAACTCTGCCAGGAAAAAGGGAAGAGCGAGACAGGGAAGAAAGAAGGGAGGAAGAGAGAGAGAGAGAGAGGGAATAAGTAAATGAAGGATCGGCTTATATGATAGATGGAGAGCGAATGAAGAGGAGGACAGTCCAAGACATGTCTTCCAATAACCCCGTGTTCTTAAAATAAGCCCTCATTTCCTGAAGAAATTCATTATATTCTTACAATCTTTTGACTCATGAATACTCATCATCGGCCTGAATCACAAGTAGAAATGAGATTGCGAAAGTGTACGCTGGTATGATGTTCAAGGGATTCTGGTGTCGGGGTGAGAGTACTGACAGGAAGCCTATCTGCATACAGGAAGTGAGGAATTTTAACTGGAAATAAGCCACCAAAAATAAAGGCTACCATGGTATTGTACCTGAAAGCAAACCGGACTACTTGTCTAAAAGGTCGCTTATTCTTTTCTTAAGGGTCAGGTCACAACAAAACAGAGAAGTCAACCTTTAGATAAACCATGAACCACGGAACAAATCTGAACTGTAACTATTACAGATGTATGAGTATTGACTAACGTTACAGAACACTTTAAGGCTGTCGAGACACGCAAGCCTTCCCAAGTGCCTATTTTTCAGGGCGTGACGGCTGCGCCCCGAGATGAACACAATTCAACATTTGGAACATAAACTTCATCATCGTCATCGCAGCACGCAGGTATTGGTTGCTTAGTAACGGCAGGCGCGATAGGAACGCAACCTCCCTAGCACCGCGATACAATGATGAAAGCGGCACCAATGGCGTTTTCAATGCGTTTTTGGACGCAGCATGTGAACGGCCCCTTAAGGCTACTATTTCAAAAATCAAAGAATAGGCTACAATTAATAATCAGATTACTCACATAAGAAAGTAGCACTATCGGAGTGCTAAATACTTTTTAAATTTATGAATGAATCTCTGTCAAAATCAGCAGAGGGAGGCGCGTAGATACAGCTCGCAGCTCTCGCTGTCTCTCTGTTTACAACCATGAAAAGAAACCAAACTTGACGCGTTCTGTCGGTCTGTCTGTCGATCTCCTCCGTTCCGTTTCAGTACTACGGACAGCACCGGGAATATCAACTTGCATCGCAGCACTCAGTGGGAGTGGGTGATGATGACTAATATCGTTTGGCTTGTTTAAAGTACAAGTTTTGAGAAAAAACACCGATACAATTCAAGCTTCTTCATTCAATCATAAAAATATTATATCAGACTTCAAAAGTTACTTTGGCCAACTATTCCTTGGCTTCTTTCAAAACCAGGCTAGCCGTTTCCCCTCTGCTCTCAGTCTTTATGCTACGCTAACCGGCTCCAGCTTCATATTCAGCGCACAGACACGAGTGGTATCGATCTTCTCACTCTCGAATAAGCATAAATCCCATAATGTCAAACTATTTCTTCAGAGCAATCACGGAGCAGTCTGGTAGATAAACACAATGTGTTGTGTTCAGCTTACTGATGAGGTCTTGTTATAGAATTTCTTGGCATTGGCATCCTCTAAATTTAAACACTTAACCTTTCGCTGCAATTTGGAGCAACTGATGTGTGAAATTGCACAGGGCAGAAGCAAGTTTAAAAAAACAACTGATTATCCGTTTTTTGTCTACTGACGTCTGATTTGTCTGACTTTGGGACTGTGTGCCTTGTTGGGCTGAGGCATGCTGGGAGTTAAATGTAGGGGAAAATGTAGATGCACTTTTTGTTTCCTACAGGATCCAATGCACATATCTGGAAATTGAATGTATCGATGAATGAATAATGACCTTTGTTTTCGAGTGGAATCATTACCAGATGGATGCTGCTGTTGATAGCTTCAGAAATCACCACACACACACACACACACACACACACAGTGGTTTCCGTTCCCCTGTGGAATGTGGGAGGAATAAGGTGTCGATTCCCAGCAGGGATAAAATGTTAAATTGAAAAATTCCATGTTGAATCCAGAAAACAATCACCCGCTTGTCCGGGCGCATGAACGTTTGTGTGTGAAAGAGCATGAGTGTGCATGTGTGCATGTACACGTGTCTGTGTCATTAGACAGAAAGCCCTGTGTAAGCATGGAAACTGCCTCTCCAACATAAAAGATGCATAGAGTAAAACACACACCGAGATGTAAAACACACACCGAGATGTAACACACACACACACACACACACACACACACACACACACACACACACACACACACACACACACACACACACACACGCACACACACGCACACACACACACAGAAGCCCTAGATGTTCAGGAGCAAGCTCTGACCTCATAACACGACAGTCATTACTCATACAGCCATTCATCATTCACACACGCACGCCCGATGACTCCGGTTTGTCCATCCTGATGAAGCATAATGGATATTCACAACCACCTAACAGACTGTCTGACTTACTTCCAGTCGACTGCTTCACACCTCTCTCTCCCTAGAAACACACACACACACACATTTGTGCAAAATCTCTTGAGAAATCTGGCCTTGGAAACTAGTCTTGAATTTTTTATATATATATATGTGGCAAAAATAACTACTCGTAAAATTCAAATGATCCCATGTGCTCTCTTACCAACTTGTACGTCTCTTTTTCTGAATGAATTACTGATTACATGTCCACTTCTTCTTCTTCTTCTTCCGACCACAGAGATTGACGAGATGACGTGAGGAAAATAAAACACTTGTGACAGCGTGCGGTTCCTACCAGCACAGGTGATATAAGGCTAACATTAGCTAATTGGCCATCCATGTATCCCCTTCAGGTTAACTGCTGCTTTTTAAGTCTTGCAACCGGGGAGATCAAAGTCAGTCGTCACGCAGAGCGATGCTGAATCAGTTCATCGGCATGTCTGACTCTCTTAGTTTGTCCTTTTCCTCGGCTGTTAATGACGGCAGTAAGAGACTTTATCAGCTCTATATACATCGGAAACCTCTTATGGTGTCCATGGTTACAGTGGTCAATTGCTTATATGGGTCAAAAACCTTGAGGCAGAATCATTCCTATATAAATGCAGTTTAAATCATTTGCTTATAGTAACCAAGTAGGGTCTTTTCATACATGACAACATATGCAAAAAAAAAAGTAAAACTACAGCAATTCCGTAAATTAGAAAGTGATTTTCTCTCAATGAAAAATGTAGGCTATGTATGGCTGCTAGTGATGGAGACAGAAAACGAATGGGCATGGGGAAAGCACCTGTGGTTGAAGCTGGAACAGCTGAAGCCACATTTGAAACAGCTGAACTGTAAGAAGTTGGTAAAACAGCTTTTATGTTTCAGGTTCCTTCTGATTGGAATAAGTCACCTTTAAATATTCATTCTCTGTCATTCGTTTTGTTTTCTCATCTTAAAACAGACTCCCAATGCTTTCAGTAATGCCGTCACTGTTCCCCTCTCTCTGTTTAGAGACTGATCATTGATCGTTTGATTGTGTCTAGTCTAAGGTTGTACTCTTTTTCTTTTCTATTTTTATTATAATTTTGTATCTTTATTATTCACTTTGTGATTTAGTTTGTAATTTGTTTGGTTATATGTTGTTTGTTTTGTCTCTTTTGTGTTATACAGCATTGTGTCTTGTATTGTTCTGTTTTCCATTTGTCATGTAAGTGTTTGTTTGGGACTAACTCAAAAACGAGATGATGCAACTCAAGAGGTTTATCCTAATGTAATAAATTTTAATTAAGTACTGTATTTTGAAAGAGTCAATGAAATTCAATGAATAGTGAAAGCTGCCTGTTTCATTACTTTGTATTCATGTAAAGAACTACACTAATCTCAATTAGATGGTAATCTATGCATGAGAAATAAAGGAAAAGAAGAATAATTGGTTGTAATAATCATCCGCTTACAGTGATCATGTTGACCCAGACAGACTTGAACACATAAGAGGTATAAGAGGTTTACGCTGTAGTAAAAAAAAAAGTTTGTTTGGGAGTTTTAAACAAGTTAAAAAGCTTAAAACTTTGAGCTCAAATATGTAGAATAACATTTCATTTCAGCTCCAATCATGGGGCTGATAAACTTATGGATAACTTTGCTCATGTGTAATCCACTTAATGGTCAGCCTTTTTTTTTTTAGAGGATGATGAATGCATGGTTCACACGCGACTGATGTGACAAGTCCTTCTCAGGAGTGAATGTGTCACCAAAAGAGATAAGCATTGATTTCAGATGTAATCTTGCCCCATTATCAGGGGACGGGCAGCGGAGATGATGGGAATCTATAACAGTCTGGAAACTCGGACGGAAAGCAGGTTGAACTTTGAGAGCCACACAGACCTAATCTGCAAGAAGAGTCAGTAACGGCTACTTTTTTTTTGTCTGAGGAATGTCTTTTTCTATCACTGTTACGTACTGTGGTGTGTCTGAAGCCACTCTGTTGACTGGTAGAATGCTAAACACGGTATGAAATGCGGTGCATTATTTGATTGCAAATTCACTGCAATTGCTCGGTTGTATCAACTGCCGAGTGTTGTTTTACTGTTTGGATAATTGCAAAAGATGAATATGCTGTCGAAGAACTATGCGTGTGTTGATATCAAACCGACATATGTAAGCACACAGATATGCAGAACAGAGAAGCGCATTATGTCAGAGCATTGCATCTCAATTAAAACAAACATGGCTCCATGAAAAGACCTTGGCCTTTTTGGTCAGTTCTGTTCAGTACACCACCGTTTCCCGTCCTGGATAACAATTTAGCGCAGAAAAACCATAACCAGCTACACACCGTACTAATATCCACTAACGGAGAGAAAGATTGAATCGGAGCCTATTTTATCTAGCACAACCAACGTTTCCAGGAACTTAGGAACACTTTCAGGGGCTGGTTCTGATTTTGGTTTCTTGATTCCCACCACAAAAGAAAAAACCTGCCCTGCAACCAAGCTACTAGTTTTCATTGGGCTGCAAAATACTGGGGTGGAGTTTGGACTACTGAACTGCTCATATACACAAGAATCTGACACAACCTTCATTTTTAAATACCAGCAACCATGTGATTAAAAGAACAAAAGGCAAGAAAGTCGATTCCTACTAATAATCATGACTCCTGATGCACCTAGTTTCTGGAGTGTTTTCTGGTGACAAAGAGGTTAAATAGAGAGAATAAAAGAAGACAGAGGGAAGAGAAAGGCCGGAGATTAGAGAGGTACAGACAGCAGGAGGAAAATATGGCCATGAAAGGGGGAGGTATAGACAAACAAAAAGACAGAAGAGAAACATCTTCACACGAACGAAACAGAGAAACAAGACAGGGAAATGAAACTGAAACTGGACTTTATTTGCTACTTCGGTCATGTTATTCTCTGTAATTTTGTGGTTTAACGAGGATGACAGATTAACCCGGGACAGTGGCCTCATGTGAATATGTCATCATGAATGCGCTTCCTGTATTGACTGCGTATATTGGACACTGGTATAAGCTTTAACAAAAAACAAAAGACATCGGTGTAACTGATCTCTAATGTGCATGTAAATGTGGCGACACAGAAGGAGAGAGATAACAGAGAGGAGACAGAGGTGTAGGTATCCTCTTCCTCGTTCTGGGTGTGTTAAGAAGCGAGGAATGCTCTCAGGTGTCAGAACTGAATGGCTATCTATTCTATTCACTGCAGCGCACACGCGCACACACACACATGCACACAGATATACAAATGCACACAAACAAAGTTCATGCCAAACGTGACTGGGATTGATCCAAGTCCTTTTAAACCCATTTTATCAACTGACAACTTTAATCTGTGCTGGCATTTAATTCCGCACGCACACAGACACATTCATGTGTGTGTGTGTGTGTGTGTGTGTATGTTTAGAGAAAGAGGGAGGGGGGTAGCTTCTAAATATGGTGGGAAACTGCCACCAACACCACTCCCATTCAACCCCAGCTCCTTTTACAAAAGGTATTCAGTGTAGGAGAGACCTGCTCTCTCTTTCTCACTCACCCTCTTTCT
>CAKAOH010023909.1:0-23789 GCA_916701665.1 Sebastiscus tertius
ATATATTCGTGTGTATTAGGTCTGTCAAAGTCAACACAATAATAAGGTGTTTTAACGCCACTAATTTCTTTAATGCATTAACGCAACTTGCGTTTTTTAAGTTGTAGCGGGCTCAGTTTTAAAGCTAGAGTGAAGATACTGCCTGGTATGATATAGGTGATGATACTGATAATGATACTGGTATCATATAAAACTAGAAAACCTAAGGAATCCATTGGTACCAACCATGTCAAACTAACTTGTCATGAAGGAGGATAAATAACGCTCCAAACTTAAGCTAAATTTTGGCGAGGAAAAACTGGCATGGCCATTTTCAAAGGGGTCCCTTGACCTCTGACCTCAAGATATGTGAATGAAAATGGGTTCTATGAGTACCCACGAGTCTCCCCTTTACAGACATGCCCACTTTATGATAATCACATGCAGTTTGTGTTGTGTGTAGAGGCGCGTGTGTGTACGGCATTGGCACTGTCCCGAAGCTTTGAATACCTTCTAATATTTCTCACCGAAGCTTCGAAGCCCCAAATAATGGTATTTGGGACAACCCTACGAGATGCACATGTGGTTAAAGTAGTGGTTGAACCTTTCCCTTTCTGTTCCAGGCCGCGGTGACCATCCAGGACAGCTGCTATGAGGTCCAGAGGCTCCTCCTCCAGGAGACCGGGCGCCCTTCGCCCCGCGCCCAGCGACCGCACTTTCCCAGCATCCGGGCCAACACCCTGCAAGAACAGGAGAAGCAGCGCAACCTGGAGAAGCGGAAGGAGGAGGTGGTGACGGCTCAGCGGCTCCAGGACCGACTGCGCCAGGAGAAGGAGCGCTGGGAGCGGGAGTGCCAGGCCAGGGAGAGCCAGCAGGGGGAGCAGGAGAGCAGGCTGGAGGAGAGGGAGAAGCAGTGCCACCTGGAGACGGAGAGGCTGAGGCATGAGAGGGAAGAGCTGGACGAGCAGCTGGAGGAGTACCAGCAGAGCCTGGAGCGGCTCAGGGAAGGCCAGAGGAACGTGGAGAGGGAGCGAGAGCGTCTGGAGAACCAGCAGAAGCTGCTCCAGACCTGGAGGCACAGCCGGCAGAGGAGTCTGCCAACTGTGATTCCTCACATGGTCATCCCTCTAGATGGGCAGCAGGTAGTGATAACTGTTTCCTCTGTCTATGGATTTTCAAATAACTTCTGATGTTTAATCTGAGGCGTTAATCCGGGGCTCGGTAATGCTTCCGACTAAAGCTCCTGACCCTGACACGAGTGTTGAGTGATGCAGTGTTTATGGAGTATTTCTCGGCCAAAGTCATTAATGAGAAGCTTTTCTCAGACAGCTATCAGCCTGAGTGTCGCTGGTTCACTCATTTACACACAGCAGCTCAATCCCCTCTTGATGTACGACCTGCGATAATGAGAGCAATTTCGGCATCATTTGTCTTAGTGCTCCAGCAGCTCCACTCACCAATAAACATCTTAATGATTGATGATAATTAAACCATTGCAAATAAAAGCTCCGACAAAATAATTAAAACCAGAGGCACGCAGCTCGAGAAACCAATCAATCGTGTCCGAAAGGACTTAAATTATCGACGCTTTGTTTGAAAAGCACTACAGTGAAACGTCCCCCGCAGCTGGAAGGCACGGAGGAGAAAGGCTGCACTGTTCTCCGTTGCCCTTTAAGTCTCAATGTACCTCACATACACAAGCAGCAGTGGTGAAACTAATACAGCACATACGTCTATGTGAGGCTCTGCTGGGCGCTGCTTTGTGCTGCTCGGTTCAGCAGGTGTGACTGTTCAAAAGACGCACACAGAGAGCACTCGAATGGACAGACAAATGAGCAGACTCGTGTTACAATATTCCCTCTCTCCCTCATTAATTTACACACCACCGTGGGCTTTTTACACACTGGATGCGATGAGGCTCTCCCGGACTTATTTATTTCAATTCATCTATTTTGGTCGGTGTGGAGGCTGCATTAACAGCAGTGGTCTGACAAAAGGCGTGCGGAGGCAGTGGAGGTCCTAATGTTCCCCTGCTAATGTTTTAGCCAGAGGCAACGGTTCACAGGGTCAGAGACGGATCGAATGACACGCACACACACTACAGCTCTCAGGTCGTCTCTAATTAGCTGTGCTGTGAGGAAAGGAGGCCATGTTGATGTGAAGATGGGACAGGAGAGAGGGGGGGTATTAGGAGAGGACAGGAGGAGCCTTAAGAGAGCTGCAGCAGTGATACCTTTCACCATTCATTAAAGGGTCAGTTCGTCCAAATGACTCACCATTTTTTATCCACTTACTATACCTCTAGTTGTATCTGACCATGCATTTATACTAGGGCTGTCAAAGTTAACACGAAAATAACGTGTTAACGCAAATTTGTTTTAACGCCACTAATTTCATTAACGCAACTTGCGATTTTTAGGTTGTATTGGGCTCAGTTTTAAATCTAGAACGAAGATACTGGTATCATATGAAACTAGAAAAACCTAAGGAATCCATCGGTACCAACCATGTCATGCTAACTTGTCGGGAAGGAGGCTAAATAACACGCCAAACTTGCGTTAAATTTTGGCGAGGAAGAACTGGTATGGCCATTTTCAAAAGGGTCCCTTGACCTCTGACCTCCAGATATGTGAATGAAAATACATACATTGCATAAAGCAAGCATATTTGCCCACTCCCATGTTGATAAGAGTATTAAATTCTTGACAAATCTCCCTTTAAGGTACATTTTGAACAGATAAAAAAATGTGCGGTTCATTTTTGATTAAATATTTGAATCGTTTGGCAGCCCAAATTTGTACTTTTATTTGTCCAGAGTTTGAGATATCTCTACACCAATACAACGCTGATTTGTTCGTGGTGCTCAAAAGAAGTGGAAAAATGTAGTTTAATTTAGAAAAATTCAGCAGCAAATTGCCTTTTTCAGAATTAGACTCTCCATTCCTCAGAGCGATCCACAAAACACACAGTGACCAGTTTTCATGGCAACCGCTGTCCTCCGAATAAAGAGTCCCTATAAAATCTCCTCACAGTGAAGTCTGTATATTATCCAGACTTAGTACATTTCCTATGATTTAAGATAAGATAATTATTCCCACAGCGGGGAAATTTGCAGGATTACAGCAGCAAAGGGGGACAGTGCAAACAAAACAAGATCTAAAGATGTGAGAATCAGAAGCAAAATCTATTCACTTCCATTGTGTTGGGATGGAAGCTGAAATCTCAGAGACAGATATCTCAAAACCTGGACAACAAAACCAAAATGATCTATTATACCAGATACCACTCGAGGTAAGTGGGGAAATTGATTTTGGGTGAGCCGCCTTTTGTAATTCTTTTTCATTACAGTTTTATAGAAAATGATCTAAAGATCTAATAACAGAGCCACTCATAGCTTTTGCACCTAAAATTCTAAAATGTATTTCCTGATGCCTCATGCAAATGCATCAGTGCATTGTTGAATGGTTTTATAAGTAGGAAACTATCCAATCATCAATGTCCATTCTTGCTTAAAGGGATAGTTCGGGTGTTTTGAAGTGGGGTCGTATGAGGTACTTATCCACAGTCAGTGTATTACCTACAGTAGATGACGGTCGGTACGGCCCCAGTTTGGAGAAACAGACTGGAGTTACCACTTTGAAGCAAAGCAATGTGGACGGGGGCAGCAGCAAAACGGATTTTAGACACAAAAGTGTACATTATATTTATAATATTTTTGTAGGTATACCTTGCTGTGAGAGCTATGCAGTCTATGTTTTCCGACGGGGAACTGAAGCCGCTCTTGCCGAAGCAACCAGACTCCGTCGAATAATTTTACCTTGCAAAACACAGGAGTTGCTGGTCTACCACTGCCTCGATCGGTTAGTTTGTTTGTGTTATTACGTGACTTTGGTGAATCCAAACTAACCCTTTAAAACACCAAAGTCACACAATAACAAAAATTAACTAACATGGGGGCATGCCGACTACCATCTACTGTAGTAATACAGTAGTACCTCATACAACCCCACCTCAAAACACCTGAACTATCCCTTTAAGAAGCTCTCATCTGGGCAAGAATATGAGCTCCATCTGAATCACAGTGTTCTTGATTTTCACCTTTCAGCTCTGTTGCTGAACGTGACCGTGACCATTATGCTCTCTCTCTCTCTCTCTCTCTCCCTCAGGACTCGGCACCGAGTCAGTCCAGAGACCTCGCCGCCAACGGCTCCGCGTTTGTGAATGAGGCTGCGT
Source organism: Sebastiscus tertius (assembly GCA_916701665.1). Lineage (NCBI taxonomy): Eukaryota > Metazoa > Chordata > Actinopteri > Perciformes > Sebastidae > Sebastiscus > Sebastiscus tertius. Next base: position 4,213 of record CAKAOH010023909.1, read on the forward strand.
TCGACAGCACCAGCGTCAACAACCGTCACGTCCACCACAAGAGAAATGACCCCAGCGCGCACAATTGTCTCAACACCCTGCTGGCGAGATCCAACAGCAGACAGGCCCCCGTAGCGAAGGCTCCCCACAGTCTACAGTCAGACTCCCAGGGATGGATGATGGGGACAGGGTACCTCTACAGCCCTGCAGGGAGGCTGGGGCTGCAGCACACACCCACTGGTAAGAACTTCATGTTTATCATCTCTTATAGAGGAAGTTTGAAGCAGAACACAAATCTAATGTTGACTAGGGGTCATGAGGATTCATATTTCCATACTATAATACATGCTATGTGGGATGGTGTCTGTCTAGTGACTAGACTACGGCTGTAACTATTGATTATTTTCATTATCAGCTCATCTGCTGTTAATCCTTTAGTCTATAAAGTGTCAGAAAAATGCCTGTTACAATTTCCTGAAGGCCAAGGTGACATCTTGGAAAGAAATCTTGTTCTGTCCAACAAACAGTCCAAAACCAAAAGATATTCAGTATCTCATCATGTAAGACTGTTTCTCCCAACCGTTTTGGCTCATGAGCCCTAAAAGTGAAGCAGTGAGTACAGGTTTCAGAAGTCGGTAAGTGACGACTTTTGATTGAAAGATTAGAAATAGGAATTTAAATCAGTGTAGCAGAACGTTTTCTTCTTTTTACTTATTCCAGTTAGCATCTCGTGAACCCCTTGGATTTAACCTTCTGACCCATTTCAGATGCCTCGACCCCTGAAGTAAGATAAAGAAAATTAGCAAAAAGAGGCTGGAACTACAGAGAATGTTTGGTATTTTTCTGTCAATCAACTAATTGATTGATTGATTGATTGATTGATTGATTAATTGTCACTCCAGTATACAGTACACATTTTTTTAAACACAATAACTTTTATTTATTTATTTATTTTATACTTTATTGCACAAATTCACATACATTTACATTTGCTTACAATGTTTGAATAAAATCAATTAGAGAAAAAATTAAAAAAAAATAAAGACCATAATAACAGGAATAAAAACTAGGAAAAAAATTAAAGGATTAAAAAAAGAAGAAGAAAAACAAAAAAAAACATCCAGAAAAAAAACAAAGAAGAAGAAATATAATTGTTTTTTTTAAATAAATCACTTTTCGAGCAGTAAAAGGTAGGACCTAAATGAGCTGATAAGATTTATGAGCACACATTCATTTCCCTATTAATGAAGAAAAACAGATTTTTTTAAAGCTTTTTTTTAAACTTTCAGAAACCATCTGTGAAGGGACGCAAGTTGACGTAGAAAAATCTTCTGTTTGATATCCTGTATCTTAGTGCTAACATACGTATCGTACAGCAGCATCGTACTGTCTCTGCTGCTCAGCATAACGGAGAAATCTGCTTCCTGTGAGAATGTAAACAAACCGTCTGCCTGCACTGGTTTCACCCATGTCTGTGAGAGCGTACTGTACACGTACACACACACACACACACACACACACACACACACACACACACACACACACACACACACACACACTCTCTCTGCTCTCAAGGCTCTATCCCCGGTGAGGCCTCGTCTGTCCTTCGTCTCAGTTAATCAGTGTCTCCTGACAAAGAACCCCCCCAACCGCCTCCGCCTCCACCTGCACCAGCAGCAGCAGCGAGCCGGGGCCCCCGCCTGCCAAAGGAAAAGAAAATCAATGGTTCCTCTATCTATCGACTGGCAGTGCAGACAACAGCATGTGAATCACAGTTCACAGGCGATGGCGGACTGATTGGGACATCGATCTAAAAAAATCTTTACAAAACTCATTACAGCATGACTTGTCATCGCATCAGGAGAAAAGGGGGGGGGGAGGGAAATGAGAGATGCGGACACGTATTAATCTGCGTTCCGCTCGTGAGGTGTCGGCTACATTCTCACGTTTGCCCGTCCCCATTCCTAATCACGCACAAGTTCATTCTAATACGGGCGGGCGGGCGGGCGGGGGGAAATTACAGGTTCCATGTTCCTCAGCCCTCGTGAACAATTGAGTCGGTGTTAAGTGATGTCTGGTATTTTGTACCAGCTACAGCAGGCATCACAATCTCTTCCTCATTGATCAGCTTATTAACCTTTCCTCGTTATTGAGCTCACACACACAAGGCCCAGTGAAACCTGAGTCACTTGTTAACAAGCCTGGGGTGTATACTTGGCTGCAATCTGCACCACAGGGCGCGTTCCAGCTGACATCTACCCACAATGCATTCCTCAGTGGATCCCACGAGGGCCTGCGAGGAAATGCTCTGAATAATATTGCCCAATCTTCACATAATTCCCCCGTTAGATTTATACCTCTATAAGGAGTAGATCTAAAGACCTCCTCACGCTGGATCACGTGCTGCTTGGTATGTGGAGGAACGTCTTCTTATCGTGTGAAAAGAAAAAAGGGAATCTCTTTCAAATGCAAATCCTCTGTTCTTCCGCCAGTCACATGGATTCCAAACATGATCTCACTTCTCATTCTCACCTGAGTATGTGAAGATTTCCTCTCATGCACACACACACGCACACATACATAAACACACACACCCTTTTTTGTCATTCGCTGTGAGATTTCCATAATTTGTCCCCGCACAATGTAATCTCGGTGAACCAGTTGGATGGAATTTTCTGAAATGACGCCTCATCTGATGAGTCGTGTCGGCTTTTTGTTGCTCACCTTTTCGTACAAAGGATGAGAGCATGGTGCGTTGGCTGAGGAAGAAAGGAGAGATGAAACTGGGGCTCTTTACTGTACGTGGATTAATTCACACCTTGTATAATAATAAGCTGCATGATGCACAAACCTGACCCGTGACTTTCCAACAAAGCGTCGAGCTGCACGCACAGTGATGGTTAAATGATACTGAAGCCTTGATAGTTGAATGAGATCTTCCAGCATGGGGAGGTTTTAGTGCAGTTTGTTCATTATATTGATCACATATGGCACAAAAGAATCCCTTATGTATCTTTGTGTTTACCAGATGCGTTCTACAGCGTTGTCCAGAAAGCTTTAACTCAAATTCAAAGTAAGACCTTTAGCCCGGAAACCCTCAGGGACTGGAGAGACGTCTCCTGGTAAATGGTTGAGTGTGAGAGGCTGCAAGGGCATGAAGTGGTATAAATGTGAATGCAACAGCACTTTGCGGTGACATATCACGTTACCTTGATGATGCGGAAACATGTTATGTGTAATTGTGGGGTTTTATGTTACCTTAAGAGACGAGCGCTACTTGTCAAATAATCAATTTACTTGTTTTTGTCAAAACAGCGTCATCAAGTGAGGGATAAGCCTCGGCGTCGGGGTGCCACATCGCCCTGTTTGGGTTTATTTCACAACAATGACCCGCTAGCTGCACATTATCCCGCTTATTACAACGGCTACTTACTTGAGAAATCAATAATTTGACACAAAAAGAGTCCGAGATCAAAACTGGCCATAGCAGTGGGCTGCCATAAAGACATAACAGACCATAGAACGCCGTGATTGACCAATCAGAATGGAGTATTCAACAAAGCCGTGTAATTAGCTAAATTAAAAGAATGAATAAATCTAGTGTGTAATATAGTCTAATGCTTGCATTCCTCTGATTTCATCTGTTCTTTAATATACCATCTTTAATCCTTAATGTGAATGTCTTTGTGTAAATGTGCCGTAAGGAACCCTGTATTTAACGTCACAAGTGTATGAATTGTGGGTAATCCCTCAGGCGAAGTCGGTCATGTCTAGAAAGTAGCCCACTAGTTGCAAAATCTGATCTGAGATCTGCAAAAACTTGCAAAAACCTGACGACCTCTCATAACCTTAACTATTTAAGGTCAATACCTAACCTTAACAATCACGCCAGAGTTTCCCCAGTTTGCACGCTCCCTTCATACCACTACCGGCAAAGTCTGCAGAAATGTGGACTTACAGAATGTGTGCATAAAAATGCTCAAAATGTCAGCGAGAGAGCCCTCAAGCACTCAAAGATTTGACAGCGGGAGAGCCTTAAACCCTCTCGGACTTTGTGGGAACACGCCTCAAAGTCCGTGAGTCTGAGTGTGAACATTGGGATTGGGCCATTGGCAAAGTTTTCCTCTATACAGCAGTATTTTACAGAGCATCTAATGATGTTGGCAGCTCAATTTTACCAGATTGTTCTTCTAACAACCCGAGCCACAGTTTGTTACTAGACTGAGACTTTCTCCAAATGTTCTAACAGCCCTAACAAATTGATATTTTTTTTGTTGCTTTCTTTAAATAGCACGCATTATTTGCTGGCTGTCTGTGTTGTAACACATTAATAATGCTAAAAGCTTATTAGTCCACGGATAAAGACAGAGATCGAGTGTTTTTATCATCTGGCTGCACACTGATGTCTCATCTATCAGAGGCCGGGCCTATATGGTGGCTAACAGAGCCACTCTAACAGACTCTTATATAATTAATCAAACAGAGGCACTTTCCTACGGGGACACAATGAGGCAATTTATAGTTCACGCCATCTGTTACCATGACAGCACACCTGCCCTAATGCTAGGCAGTACCCACCACACACACAAATGTTAAGAGCACGCGCATTCTCAACTAGATGCCACCCATAACATCACGTTCTCTCTCAGATCTCCTGTAATTGAATAATAATGCTGTTAACCCCTGCAGCTGGGGGTGTAATATGCCAACTCAAGGGTTTGAATCTTTGCTATCTGCTCTAAAGATATCCGCTCATCCCTCCTCGTTTCCGGTCCCTCGTTTCCTCATCTCTTCTTGTTAACCGTCAAGTGCGAGGAGGCAGGTGTCATCGAATCCCGACCGTGACGATGGATTATGTTGACAAAGATAATGATAAAAGTGACACCCCTAAGTAGAAGGGGGAATGATGGATGGCCTGAAAATCTTTTTTTGTCTCCGGTGCGGGAGAGGAGAGCGTGAGAGGAGAGGCTGAGCTGCAGCAGCTGTGGTTGATCTATATATGCAGTTAGTGATTAGATGAGTGGGCCAAACAATTAGCCTGAGCTCATTAAACAAGTGGTACATGACCCATCCTGGTGATTATGTATCAGTGGTTAGTAAATGATTGATTTGGTCGATGCATTATCAGTAGCTGTGTTTCTTCTACATAAAGTATAATAATAGTGTTTTTCATGTGCTCTCGCAGATCTCAACAGTCACGGCTACATCGGGGAGACGTGGTCGTCAACAGCGAGCGGCGCTGACCCATATCCTGTGCTCCCGCATCCCGGTGACCCTCAGCTGCACCTCAGTGCACTGGTTTCCTTGGAGACTGACAGCGGTGGTGAGGAGGGCGGTGAGGAAACCATTGTGTACCTCTGAATGTTGATTCATTTCAGACTCAACCTAGCACTTGGAAAAAAGACATTTACGAAGCATCGGGATTGGATCCAGAGTTTTTGCTTCAGAAAACATTTTTCTCTTTTTGTTGTGCTTTTTTTTTATATTTGAAAGATTGTTTTTGTAAGTGTAAAGTTACTGGAAGCACGGCGAGAGAAACCGAGATAAAGAAGGTTGTTTCAGACTCAATCTCACATGCACCTTAGCTCAAGGCACCACTGGGTGTTCAATGTCTCTTTATTTTCTGTATTTTGTGTGTATGTGTGTGTGTGTGGTCTTTATTGACTGGGTCCCTGCAGCTACACCTTTCCCCTTTCCCCCCCTCTCTGCTTCTCACTGTCCCTCCCTCGCCGCCTTCCTCTCTCAGGCCCCCATATATCTCGTCCCTTGAGCGTTACATTTATTAAATTTACCACCAAATGAGGAGAAAAAGCGTAAACCCAATATAAGCAAAACATCAGGCTGTATCTCTCCAGCGGGTGATTGTCTGCAGCAAACTGCCCCTCTTTCATTTATCAGACAGGCTCTGTTTATGTACGAGCCGAGCATAACGCGAAGCACAAAGCATTAGGATTGAAAGATGAGGTGCGACAGCGTCAGTCCAACGTTTTTTCCAGACTCGCCGCCTGTAGCCGTCATTTATTTCTTTTTATCTGGAGCACGTTTTTCTTGTTAAGAGAAATAAGATGTGGTTTTAAGAGAGATGTTGCAGCTGCGCTAATATATCAATTTTATCAGACGTTCAACCGCAAAAGCCTGAGAAAGCAGTTTGTTCCTGTGAAAAGTGAAAGAAAGTTGGAGTAGGGAAAAAAGGAAAACATGTTGGGCCGAATAGTCGTAAGCATTAATGTAATTATATAACAATTCTCATCACAAATTTCTGACTACATTTTTATTTCATGCCATTTTTTGCCACACTAGCAGCACGGCTCTAGGGATGGTAACGCCGGTCAGTCGGTCCACCAATTTGGTTAATTGCCATGAAATTTTATTCAGACATTCATGGTCCCTGGAGGATAAACCCTTATAGTTTTGGTGATTCTATGACTTTTCCTCTAGCGCCATCATGTGTGTAACATCTGTTGACTGGATTGTCATGAAATTTGGTCAGTCATGTCCCCTTCAGGATGAATTATAATCACTTTGGTGATCCACAAACTGTTTATCTAGCAACATCTTCAGGTCAAACTATTCATTTGTCTAATACTTTGGTTTATGAACAATAGAGTGGTGTAGGAATGAATCCTAAAACCCGGAAATGAGTTAGCATTTTAGCACTTCTGGTTCCCTTGCCTGGAAGTCAATGGGTTTTTAGTTAGATGCCTGAAATAGGGTCTGTGGTTAACACAAGCTTAAGAGATTTTAACGTTTTGTTCTACGACATAAAATAAGTCAATAAATATCCCACTTCCGAATTTTGAAGCTTTGAAGTGCCTTAAAAAAGGAGGTTTTGGTTAAGTGGTCAAATTAGACTACTTAATATCATCACGCTGAACACTAGTCTGCCTTTAGCTTTGCGGTGGTGACGTGAAGTCATGCGACCGTGTTGTAGTTTTATAGCCTAATGTTAGCTTTTTACTTCTGGCGATTGCATTCACACTTCTTTATGAAGATTATCTTGCTGAACAAAACGTTTAAGTATCATAATCGTTCGTTTGCCACAAAGCTTATTTTCTGCAGTAATCTAAAACCCAATGAAAAAATTCCATTGGCTCTTTGTCGAGGGAACCAGTGTGATGCTAACTTCCTAGTTGACCTACAAAAATCCGTCATCCCTGCAGCACTCGATAGCTGAAAAACATTCCCATCAGCCTCAGCTGTGCATAGTGCTAATTAGCAAATATTAGCGTGCTAACACCGTGACGTAAGACGGTGAACATGGTAAACATTATACATGCTGAACATCAGCATGGTAGCATTGTCCTTGTGAGCACGTTTGCATGCTGACGTTAGCATTTAACTCAAAGCACCACTGTGTCTTAGTGCAGCTTCACAGAGCTGCTAGCATGACTATACACCATTAATCTACTTTATAAAAACCCCATCTTTACTTTATACAAAATGATCTTCACAAGCACCCAGAACAATAAGACAGCCGCCTTGTTGATGCTGTCATGCTTAACACTAAACTATTACACTTGAATATTCATGTAGTGTATTTACATATTATCTCTTATGGGCATTTGTATGTGTAAAGCGTTCCCAGTGCCAATGCTTTCGGTGTCTCTTGATGCTTTTTACAGACACTATAAAAATTGGCTTCATTACTGTTGTACTGTAGTTTCTTAACGGGACACTAAAGCAGTGGCAGTATTTTAATGTGATTTTATGTATATATGTTTGTGCTTTTATTTATTTATTACAGTACAAGAGTTTTACTTTGTGAAGGGTTGTATTGTACATAGAAGTGTACCTGTTTTTCGTTGGTGTTGTGTGCTCACACATGGCCGTGTTGATAAAATGACTTTAAACTTGAAACGGTGCTTTGTGTTTTTCTTTAGGCTATTAAATGGGGCTCAGCGAATGAGTCAATACAATAAAAAACAAGATGGTTGAAGCACAAACACAATGTTCAGCTCGGGCACAAGTATCACTTCAGTTTTATGGCCCCGGTCTGAATGTGAGCAGTGTTGACAGATGTGTGTTCAGTTGCCAGCAGTGGCAGGTGGTGGTGGTAGACCAGGTGCGTGAATGTCAATGATTTCCTGTCAGACTGCACCTCTGAATTGCAATCACAAAATAAACACATCGGTATAGAATGAACGCAATATTGTTGTGCAGCAACAAATGGCAATGCCAACATATTTGTGGGTCATTACATTCTTTCAAATGTTTGAATACACACAGGTATAAAGATTCCCACCAATCACAGCCTGTCTCTCAAGTAAAGGCTAAAAATAAAAACAGAGACATCAATTTGGAGCTTCCTGGCTTTCCACGACAGCAGTAATGTATTTCATATGCTCCACCTGTGTCTCTGTTGCGCTTTCCCTTTCAGCTCTACCCCCCAATATGCACCTTATTATTTCACAGAGGTGCTGCGTACGAACGCCCACTCCATTCCTCATCAGCCGCACTCCTCAGTCTGTTTTCTAGCTTATTAGATTTTGCTTCATTAAATGTAATTTGCAGGGAAATCCAGTGAATAATTCATGCATCAATGACCATATATTGATTTGAATAATTTAACTCAAACCTTTTTAGACCATATTCTTATTTAATCAGCCCCTCCCAATTTCATTCTAATGAATGAGGTTATAGTGAATGAGATCAGTGGTTGATATATTGATTTGGACTGTGTGTACGTATATTTCTTGGGGACTTTGATATTCATATTGATAAACTCCAAAGACAGAAGTGCTAAATTACTTCGAAGACTGAAAGTACTTCATAACATATTTGAGTGTACAAAAATATGGAGTTCCTCAGGGGTCAGTATCTGGGCCTCTTCTGTTCATTCTCTGCAGGCTTTTACCACCTCAAATAATGGAAAACATTACATCTGTGTATGCTGTTCTCATTCACTGTTTGTAACTATACCTATGAAAAGTAATGCACTACAATTCATATATAACCCAAGTAATCAATTTGGTATGTAATCCATGTAATCATGAACCAGGACATGACGTAGAGCGACAAAATACTAGATCATTGTTCATGTCCTGAGTGAAATCAAGTCAATGTTGACTTATTTGGCACGTAACTTCTGTACTTAAGTGACGCCACCTCCGTAGTTATTTTAACCTAAATGTTGACTTATTTAGTACGAAACTTCCGTACTTAAAGGAACAATGTGTAACATTTTGAGGGATTTATTAGCAGAAATGGAATATAATATTCAGAACTGTTTTCATTAGTGAATAATCACCTGAAACTAAGATTTGCGGTTTACCACGGTTTTGCGCTCAGCGGCTCATGTTACCGCAGTCTTGGAAAGGGAGGAGTGAGCGAAGAGGTACTCAGTTGGTTGCGATCTGCAACCACACCATTGGATGTCACCAAATCCTACACACTGTACCTTTAAGTAAAAGCACTTCTGTAGTTATTTGAACCCAAACCTAACCAAGTAGTTTTGTTGCCTGAACACCGCAGCGGTTTGTGCAGGTGCACTTATTGCTCGTGTTGCTGGTCATTCCTAGGAAAATGCACGAAAAACAAAGTAACAACGACAAAATAACTTAAGATAAGATATCGTGTGAACTGTTGGATGAGGATGCGTTGATCCGTGGCACGCTACTGTAATGTTTTTCCAGGCCTTGATAGCGATCTCTCCGGCTCATCCAGATTGCTGCTGATAGAGTTCTTACTAAGTAACCCGGCCTTCACACCCACATTCAGTTTGATGTGAAACATGCAAACAAACATTTTCTCAACCGCTGTTCATACTTTCTTGGTTGTTTACTTGTGACTTCTTCTTCTTCTTCTTTGTATCTTAAATGTTAAAATACTCAAGGCCCAAAATACCTCTCTGATCTGCTCCGGTTTTACCAACCCTCCAGGCCTCTCAGGTCATCTGGGACTGCTTCAGCTTCCAAGGGTTAAAACAAAATATAGCAAAGCCGTCGTTAGTTTCTCTGCACCGCAAATCTGGAACAAGCCTCTGGGAGATCTGAGGTCTGCTCTGAATCTAACCTCTTCTAAATCAATGTTTTTCTGTTTACCACTGCTTTATTACGTTTGGGGGTATTTTTGTACTGTAACCACAACATATTCTATTTTTATTTTATATTATTAAGTCTTAATTTATTTTATTTGCTCATTTTCAGTCCACATATAAGCACATTGTGTTGTTTTGCCTTTCACACTGAAGAGCCATGTGGTCAGACCTCTGTTTGATCCTCTTTGTACTTCTCGTAACCCCTCAAGAATCCATCATGCTCATCATTCTTGCCGTTAAAACGAAGATTACTCTCTCTTCCATCACCTCTTTTTGAGCCCTCACCTAATCACTCTTGAAACACTGTGTATGCTTCAGTGAGCTGCATCTTTTACCATGATTTTATGGACCATATAGTTAAGTCAGTATAATCAAAACGGTCCCATGTTTTATGTGCCGCCGAGTCTTTTTGAGCGATGGCGTGGAAAGAGACGAGAAGTGCACATTTTACAAAGCTTCTTGTATGCAAGTCATGGAGTGTGTCCATGTGTATACGCTCTGCTTTGTGATGGACAGATGTTTTTGTACATACAGGCACATGTGCTTGTACTATCATGTCAATGCCAGTGAGCCATCTGGGTATTTTCCAGTTCAACTGACAGTCTCTTTCTGATATCGTTCCCTGATAACGTTACAAACGCTTTTCATTTCCTGATAACTTTACAAGATTAAGATCTCTTTCCAGTCTGTCAACAATGGAGCCAAACGTGTAAATATCCTTGAGTGAAGCCAGTAAACCATACACGCCCCACATTGCAACTGTTAAATACTTAATAGCTCTTTAGTGTTTCTCTCCTTCAGCTTCAGTCGGTTCAATCATCAGAAGTCCTTCCTCATTACACAGTAAAGAAACTCTAGTACTGTATGTGGCCTCTGTCTGTCTCCCCTCGTTGTTTTTTAATGACCCCTGTAGAAGGTAACCAATAACGCCAAAGGAAAAACCGATAAAGGGGGGGAGCACATTATCGCTGAGTCATCTGCCAGGGTGAAACATGCGTTGCTAAAGCCTTTCCCAAGGGGAAGTGTAATGATTTCTGTAGGTTGCACAGAATAAACCTGCCCGGACCAAATATAAATAACAGCCATTAAAGCTTATCCCAGTGAGGAATGCTTTTATGAGAAACCTGAACAATATACAGCATATATACAGGTTATTAGATTTCTCTTGGGGTGAAATATAGTGACAGGCCAGACTCGATATATATACAGACTTCTCACAACCGCAGCTAGAGGAGAAAATCTACGACGACTGGAACAACTTACTGTAAATTTCTTTGACTTTCAATACTTTTTTTTTCTCTATTTGGTGGAACTAAATATATCAGTGCAAATGTAACTATCCTTATAACATGTCTGTGCAGTTTTTCGCTCTTCTTTTGAAGTGACACATCCTCTGATCTTTACTTTTTGACCCTGGATTTAATTGGTCTCACTCATCGAGTCCCTTTAAAGTCACGGTCATCTCCTGCAGCTGTGTTGAAGCCAAATGCAGTTCTGTTTACCCCAAAATAAATACTAATTACAGCACTCAGACATTAGACAGCTTCAATATCACAGCCACAAAGTATGCAGGTCAGATAGGCACTGGAGGCTACAGTGGCGAAGATTACCAGAAACCCAAATGAGTGACAACAGAAAAGTTAATTTACCTTTTAATGGTTCACTTTGGTTGACGCAAGCGACCCCTGTTTGTTTCCTTTCTGACATTTCCATCATGTAAAGCCAAGTTGGGTTTATCAGAGCGATGGGAAAAAGCACATCCATCAGCTGGTCGGAGTTACAACTTGGATGTTGGTTTTATAAGCTGGAAAATGGCAAATCTGTTCCTTCCGTGTGACGTGAACGCAGCATTAATAGGCCTGCCAGCATTGTTATTATGGGAGAGCTTTGCAAATTTCTAGTAGCTTATATAAGTGTCCAAGGACATAAAAGTTCATTCAGCAATGTTTTTTTCCCCCCACATTCATCCAGGACCACCACTGAACTCTAAATAAACAACTTCATATATCATATATGTAGCATCCGACCTAAAGGGTAATGGTATTAATTATCTAAAAAAAATTAACAGAAACACTGACAAAGCACTTATCCTCCACATCTAAGGTTCATCTGAATCTACTTTCCCAGATTGAGGTTGGAGGCGTCGCTGCAGATGAAGTTGAAAGAAGATGATGTGACACTGTGGAGGCCAAACACACATACAGTATTCTCCCTCACTGTAAAACATTTAGAAATAAAGATTTTATATCAAACCTGCAACACTAGTGCACAGAATGTTTTCTATGCCAGCCTATATGGCACTGTATCACATTTTCTCAATTTTAAGGGCACCCACTTCATTGTGTTTTCTCTACTGGAAGGGCACCCTAGAGGGGACTTCATTGTGTTTTCTCTACTAGAAGGGCACCCTAGACGGCACTTCATTGTGTTTTCTCTACTAGAAGGGCACCCTATACGGCACTTCATTGTGTTTTCTCTACTAGAAGGGCACCCTAAAGGGCACTTCATTGTGTTTTCTCTACTAGAAGGGCACCCTAAAGGGCACTTCATTGTGTTTTCTCTACTAGAAGGGCACCCTAGACGGCACTTCATTGTGTTTTCTCTACTAGAAGGGCACCCTAGAGGGCACTTCATCGTGTTTTCTCTACTAGAAGGGCACCCTAGAGGGCACTTCATTGTGTTTTCTCAACTAAAGGAGCACCCAAGAGGGCACTTCATCGCTTTTTTTGTCTACTGGACGGGCACCCTAGAGGGCACTTCATTGTGTATTCTCAACTAAAGGAGCACCCAAGAGAGCACATCATCATATTTTCTCAACTAAAGGAGCACCCTAGAGGGCACTTCATTGTATTTTCTCTACTGTAAGGGCAACCTAAAGGGCACTTTATCACATTTTCTCAACTGGAGGGGCACTTCATAGTGTTTTATCTACTGAAAGGGCACCATAGAGGCACCCCACCCCCCACCCCCAGGCAGCAGGGCGACAGCTATATATAGTAACTCCATTATGATGCTGTACAGCCCTATTACATTTTAACCACCACTGAACTCCACTTCACACATACATCTATTCATCATCTAACCTAAATGATAATGTAGTAATTATCTCAGAAATTAACAGAAACACTGACGAGGCACATATCTGAGGTGACATCTGAATCTACTTTCCCGGACTGAGGCGTGGAGGCGTCGCTATACAGATGGAAGAAGGATGCTATAGGACACGTTGCATATATCTCCCTCATTGTAAAAACATTTCTCATATAGGTGAAGAAATATTTTGTATTGATGTTATTGGTTAGGATATTTCAAAAAGGGTTGGAATTGATAATCCATGGACTTCTAATAGCTTCAAAACACCTCTCAGTGCCAGAGGGTGTGCACAAATCAATACTAAAAAAAGATCCATATCCATCCACGTCAACGTTCTGCTGCTTCTATCCTTTTCTCCCTCCTCTCATCTACCCTTGTTTGCCTCTATTTGCATTGCAGACTATGATTAGTCTACATATAGTATGTGTTTTAATACGAAAAAAGAAGTTTGGCTCTATGAATGCATGCAGCATCTGTCATACCACCTGCTGGAGGTACCGCTGCCATGAAGGCTGTATCATTTTTCATGGCGTGTGTTCACCGCCTGCCGTCCTGTCAGCACTGCTCCATTCTTTCTGTCATCAGTGTCATCAGTTGTTCCTGTGATGATGTTGGCACAACAGCATTACAGGAGCAGCATGTGTATCTGTGTGTTCGCTTGTAGAAGAAAAATGTGTTCAATCATGTGTGTGTGTGTGGTTTGGTCATGGATGCATGGTAACGTTAGAGCATCGGCTGTCTGCGTCTCACAGGGCTTTCAAGAAATTTCACAAAGGGAGGGAGAGAGAGAGAATGATTTTCTAACTGTGACTTGACAGAGTGCGGCCATTTTTAAATGCCTCCTTTAATTGCAGCTTTGGTGGTTTTGCACTGGGCGGGGGAGAGGTGAGCATACTGATACATGCCAAAGGCCCCGTACCTGTCAGCACTTGAGGAGTGTGTGACAAGCATCTGAGGCCGTTCGTGAGAGCGCGGGGATGAGCAGTTCACTGTGATCCTGCACCGTGACGGCTTGGTAATCCTCCACAATAGGCTCACTCATTAGTTCAACCCACCCACCTGCTTCTCAATGGGACCCTCATTTTCCTGCTTTGTCCTAAATTATAGAGGACTGTCAGGTGTCCATGTGTGGTGCGTGTGAGTAGGAGGCAGCATAAGTATGGGGTAATGGATAATGGGTGGGTAGGGTGTTGTGTGGCTTTTTATGATGGAGGATAAATTAATGTAATTTAACCTGTGGTCACTTAATAGTATAGCAAACAGAAGCTCAGGATGTTTCCTACACACAGTAAGGCATTTGAATGTTGTTTGTGTTGGAATTATTCAACGTATTCTCATACAAACAGTTCATAAGTTATTATGACCAAGAGAAATGAAGAGAAAAACTACAAAAATAAGGCCCAGGTTGAAATAATCTGGCATTCTCCTTCATGTTGGCTCATCTGAATGTGTACATGTCTGTCTCTTAATGAATATCCCTCTCTGTCCATTGGAGCGTGAGCTCTTTAATGTCCGTCTCTCACTCTGCTTCCCTTTGCTAATGTCCTTCCCCACATCAGAGGAAGCAGCAGTTAACAGATAGCTGGCTCTCCTGGATGAACACTCGGCCATTAAAACAGGTGAAAACAAGGTCAGTCCACACCTCCATCCGCCCGTGCACACATGAGGAACCGGCGTTTATAGCTTCCAGGGGTCATTTGCTGTTAGTCACGGGCACAGCAGCCCGGCCTCCGCCTTGTGATCAGCTGAGAAGGCTGGAGTTAGTGATGCTCTCTACATACAGTATTTAGGCCAGAGCAGATTTAACAGGTTAGAAACCCCGTGGTGAAATGGGTCAGCATGAATTTCCTTTGACCAACCAATCAGAAGAAGAAACTCATCCTCAGTTTGACACTGCTGAGAGGAGACAGAAGGAAGTAACGGTTGTGAGAACTTTAGAGGTTTATGGTGAGGTCACTTTTTATATATAGTATGCATTAATCATCTTCTTTATAGAAGCACGAGTGAGAGTTACACAGAATAGCCTATGTACTCTGACAATGCAATATAATAAAGAATTATGTCATTAGGCCTAAGGGCTAACTCAGCGAAGGTAAAAGCAAACAACAAAAATAACCAAAGGTCCAGTTTACCGGACGCCGGTAAAACGGCCGCCTAAAAAGTGACGAATAAAAGTAAAACAAAATGATTTCTATTCTATTGTCATAATTTGACCTGTGTTGAACAATAAGAATATTATAAATATGCATACTAGTGATGTTACGTGATGTGCCGAGGCTTCGGAGCGTGCGTGGAGTAATCCAGGAGGTATTCTGTGAAGCATCGAGGCTTGTATCTGAAGACGCCCGAAGCCAAAACACAGCTGAGAATTTATTATTCCAGAATAAAAACAAAAAAAATGTCTCCCATCTATCATTTTCCTATAGTTCCTATACAAGCACATTCACTGCCCTCTGACCGGTTAAACCACTGCCTCACATCTGTATTATATCTGCCTGTTTTACACTCTTTGACCAACAGGTGGTTTCATGAGCACCTGCAGATGCAGCCTCATGAAATGAACCCTTTTGCAAACCAATTTGCTGGAGAGCTTCAATACTTCATGAAGCTTCATCTCTCCATCACTAAGTCTTGGAAAGAAAGGGAGGACTAAATGTCGCCAAATCCTGCACACTGTACCTTTAATCAATCCGGGCTTTAATGCACCACGTGGGCACGCAAAGTGACGCAAATCAAACACACCCACGTGTTATGTGCAATCAACAGGTGGAGGTGAGCTGGTCTAAATTACTTTTAGCTAATGGTAGCTAATGTTACTGCAGAGAGGAGGACTGGTTCTACTGGGACAGCCCAGCCCAGCCCAGTGGACTGTTATGAGGGACTTGGAGCAGATCTTGGAGGAGCTCAAAGCTGACAGAAGGAGGCCCAGACCTTCACACCTTCAGACTGGTGACTACAACAACAAACTAGCTGGCTAACTCTCCAGAGGCTGGGCCAGTGTACACTAACTATAACTATAACTATAACTATAACTATAACTATAACTATGCAGTTCTCTCTTGCTTGTTTGTGGCTGCAGCTCCACTGTGGAGGTTATATTGTCCATACATCTCTGTGTGTTGTGTCTGCTTTGATCTGTGCTGTTTTCTTCTGCTGTTTATTCTATAAGAAGTGGCAGGTTGTTTGATTTCTGCAGCCTTAATATTGATTGCAAACAACATGTATATTTTTTTATGTGTCTGTAATATTTGTGCAGTTGTCTGAATGTTGTGTTGTCTTCTGGTTAGCTCTGGTTTTGGCTACACTGAGTTGTGTTGTTGATAATCAGTTGTATGCACTGCAAGGCTGCAAAGTGCCATCTATAAAGGAATATAGTGTTGGTTTGGACATACAGTAGCTGCTTCTGTGGTGTGATGTGTTTATTGACATGTTAATGCATTTTATTTTGTAGTATAAATGTGTTCTTTATAGCATATATCATCATATTATTTTTTTTTTCTTTACCCTCCCTCCACCCCTTTCCCTTTTTAAAACATGCAGCTGATGTTTACTCGGTACACACTGTTTACTTTTATCTAAGTACATTTTTGCACAAATAATTACACTTGAATAAATGTCTTGAAGGTTGGCTAACAGTAGACTATGCTTACTTGGAGAGTTTTTCATGCACTGGTCAATTCTGAGATTTTAGGCTATTTTGCTTCCACAACATGTCTTTTTTTTCAGACTAGTGGAAAGAAAACATCTAAAACACACATTTAGGTATTTATTTTTACTACTTTGTCTATTTGCAACTGTAGATTTCTCCTAAATTCACCATAAGTTAGCATTAGATAATGTCCCATTTACATATTTAAACATAACATTTTAGAAAACGTGTAATACAGAAAGTAATTGTTTTAATGTCAGTCTTCAACTGGGGAAGTTTCATGGTTATATCTATTATTTTTTTCCGTGTTCACCTGTAGTGTCTCCAGTTAAATACTCTAGGAGGCCTACTCTTTCCATCCCACCTATCAGTGAACACATGGTGTAATCACATGCTCAACCTGCCTGCACCTTGTTTGGTTGTTTTCAAGAGCTACTGTACGCCTACACACTTTGTGCCTCTCATGTTTGAGATGCAACAGTCAGAGCCAGATCATCACATGTCACCTTCAGCTGTGCTGTGCATTACATCAGTTACAAACTAAAGTCTAATAGCTGAGGAGCAAGGTAAACACTCTTACATCTTCCTGGTGATGAATGTTAAATTAAAAGCTTCAGGATGGGAAAGAGCGAGCAGAGAAATCACTACCTGTTAATTTTAATTTTCAGCAATATTATGCTGTCACTTGAGGTTAGTCAGCCAATGCTAAACAGATAGCTTGCATATTGTTTGTATTGCAAAGCAAGTGGAGTGATGTAATGCTCTGTGTTCGTCCTACCTCTCTCTCTTTGTTGCTTTCTCTCGTGGAGTAAAAAGGACCAAGGGTACGCTCCAAATCACACACTTTCTCTTTTTACTTTCAGTACATACTGCAGCTGGCCTCACAAAGTGTGTACTGTTGTAGTATGCATACAATTGGGACATAGTACTTCGCCATAACATTGTGCCTTGAGCTTTGACCCTCTTGCTCATATATACTATTTATTGATTATGAAAATAGCTGATGATTCCTTTAATAGTTGACAACTAATGGATTAATCGTTGCAGCTCTATAGTGTGTTTGTGTGTGGTAACATTACAGCTAACTGATGCCTATCAAATCATGTTGGACACTTCCTCTGAGGATAAATTGTTTTAGTTCTTGGCACTCAATTTACCGTTGCAGTGAAGTTAAATAGCCTGTTATTAATGAAGATTACCACTCTGGAGACTCAGCATATAAAATGTGAATTTAAAACTCATTTAATCTTTATGTCCTCGTCTCAGTGTGGGCATTGTTTTACATTCGACACTCGAGCCGTTGCGTACAGCTGAACGTCTGTCATGTGCGGTATATATATCGGACACAAAGATTTCCTCATTTATAGTTCAGCTGCAGTTCAGCTTTAATAACCTCTGAGGCAGTATATATCTATTTGGGTTCACTCACTCGGGTTGGTCTTGTGAGATGATACTTATTCGACCCGATATTGACGCTCCATGTTTTTCGGTCTTTTGATGTCTTTGATGTGATTTCTCCTCCAGAGGAAACTGCTGCTCTTCACTTTCCACCCCGACAGAAGGAGAAAACTGCTCTGAGCTCGCCTCCACACACACACACACACACACACACACAAACACACACACACACTGGCAAACACATACACAGTTATATTCATAACTCTGGCAGTTAGAGTATGAGTTAAAAGGATTTGGTCTCATTAAAAGATTTTGGGGGATCTAGAGGAAGAGGGATCAGACTTTATTTGATAGCCCGGGGCTGAGGATCGGAGTACTTCAATCACAGAACAATTGCTTTAAAATCTCAGCGTCTTTCTGTATTAGCTTTCCCCTCCCCTCCGCTCAGCTAGGCTCCGTGTTTGTTTGTTGTTCACGCTGCCGTTTATGATTGATCTGGCAGTGTTGCGCTGCGAGGCAATAATCAAATGTTATTTCTCTTAAATTAAAAACACATCTCAAAGCTTTGTAGCGCGGAAACGGGTGTTTTTGAATGCATTTCTACATCACGCGGATAGCAGCGGTTGTTCAGATGCACTCAACAATAATGACATCATCAATCACTTAGTGTTATTGTGTAGGGTTAGAGTACTTCATATTGTAGATCTACGGGGATTTCAGTTTACACAGTTATTGAAAATGATTTAATAGTTTTTTTTTAAACCAACATATTTGTTTAGTTCTGTTTTTAACTGTTGGATGCATAAATCATTGAAACCTGAACTCTTTACAGCATTTACTGACGCTTGGGCAGTGGCCCTCGCCGTCTTGATACCAAGGCACCCTTTAGCGTCTGCATGAGATGCACCGGGCTTTCAACTAACTTCAATGCAAACGCAACCATGTCAATATTAGATACTCAGAGCAAATGACGTAGTATGTAAGAGCGAGAAGTCCACTAAGGGCAGGAGGAAGGTGAGGTGGATCAACACGTTCTCATCCCAGCTCGTCACATACTGACGCTTCTGAAAGTGAAACTTTACGCACAGAACACAAACAACAGTCTCCTGGATGAAAGTCTTGTGTTTGTTGTTACAAGAGTACTTATTTTAAGCCAAACGTTGATGTTTTTTCTGACCCAAACCGCCACCATTTCACAATGTTAACCACACCCAAACCTTCAAGATACAACGCATATATATACAGTGTATGTACACTCACCGGCTACTTTATTAGGCACACCTGTTCAATTGCTTGTTAACACAAATAGCTAATCAGCCAATCACATGGCAGCAACTCAATGCATTTAGGCATCTAGACGTGGTGAAGACGACTTGCTGAAGTTCAAACTGAGCATCAGAATGGGGAAGAAAGGGGATTTAA
>CAKAOH010023912.1:0-26823 GCA_916701665.1 Sebastiscus tertius
AGAGAAAAGTGATGAAAACGCAGTCTATTTATCCCACAAAACACAAATTGTGTGGCATCTTGTACCTGAATTCACATCTGCAAAAGCTTTTGTTGTGTTATGGCATAGGGAATATAACAAGCAATGACAACAAATGCTGTGTGACTACTCAAGAGTTTACTGTACCTAGAACTGTGAGGTTGGCTGCAGCAATAGTGTAGTTGCGGGTCCCAGGGGTGGTGGCCCTGCAGAGGTAGACTCCATTGTGCTTGGAATTGACATCGGTAATAACCAGGTTCCCGTTACCCAGCACTTTGGCATTGTACACATCAATGGGTTTACTGTCAGCACGGCTCCAGGAAATGATGGGCCAGGGGTTGCCTGTGGCCACACACTCCAGCACCACAGTTTGGCGAAGAGAAACTGTGACATTCTGAGGTCCAGCAATGATTCTGGGCCTCTGACGGGGTTTAGGGCCGACACCTTCACAAGAAAAAGGAAAATGTTAAAATCAATTCCTTAAATAATATGATGCTTGTTCATAAAATCCAGTTAATGCGGTCTTTGTACCTTGGTTGACTGTCAGCGTGGCCTCTCTACTCTTCAAACGGCTACCGATGTTAGTTGCCACACATCGATATTGTCCAGCATCTTCTAGTTGTACATTGTGGATCTGAAGGACTCCGTTGGGCAAAACCGTTATTCTGGGAACATACAACGGTAACATTAGGGTCAAACTGGAGGGTATATGTGGACAGCAACAGAATTTGAGAGCTGTTACTAGATTACAAATGCATGATGTCCACAAAAGTATATGGGGAATGTATGATGGCGTGTCTGCAGGTACCTGTCTGTTCGTAGTGGTAATGTGCTTTGGTTGAGCTCCCAGGTGATAGTGGCTGGAGGGCTGGAGGTGACAGAACAGGAGAATCGTGCCACTGAGCCCTCAGTCACCACAAAAGGCACAGGATGCAACACAAACTCTGAGATACCTGTGGAACAAAAAATTATCAATCAAGGCCGAAATATCAGCAGTAGAATATAATAACTAAAACCCAATGCATTAGCTTATTATGAAATCAATGAGTATTTGTTTTAGTAGTGGGCGACTGAATTAAATATTTTATATAATTAAGTATTTTAATTCAGTTTGTCATTTTCTTTCAATATTTGGTAAAACATTATACATTATACATGCAGAGCCCTGACTTTGATGGATGTTAACTGATTGTATGAAAGGAATTGATCTTTGTAAGAGACCATGATCTTGCTTGTGTGCACTGTGCAGATGAGCTATCAGGTCCCATACTGACCAGCTGGGCCAATCAATGGATCAATGGAAGAATGACACTGAATGATGCATTGTAATAGATAAAAACTGATCAATTCACTTTGCATAATAAGGTTTGCCACTGGGGATATAAAAAAATATATATCAAAAACAATGTTGAAATATAAAAGAAAACCCATTTTTTGCAGAAGTCAGGGATGACACACTACATATAGGCAAAAAAACGCCCTTTTGTCAGATTTATGTTGCACATATTTTACAGCTATACATATGTAAATGCTTTTCTTAGACCCTGCTATGTAGACACTAATTATAAGTATTACAAGTATAAAAATACTTGCTTTAAACTGACTAAAGCAACTGCGATCAAGTTGCTGAGTCACATTCTGTTTATGTGTTCAAAAGGTCTTTCAATAATCACCACAAATAAGCAAACCTTAATCTGCATTTGTCTCCAGAATACTCTGTAAGATATGACCAATGACCTTCATTCATTAAGGCGATAACTCTCTCCCTTCCCCCTCACTCACAGGAAGGAAGTCAATATCATGTTAAAGAAAATCAATACCCTGTTCTCCCACTGAAGCTCCGCATTTAAATCCTTGAGCTTTGGGGACTTCCAAATTAAAGAGCAATCCTTTAATTCAAGACCTAATGTCATCAATATTACATGAATAAAACTGGACACCCTGCTTATGTGATGTACATTAGGGGGTTAATCTAAACCGGGATGAACGATCCTTTAGGGTTTGTTTGTGAATTATTCCTCTGAATTATCAGTAGGTTTTGCTTTAGTGTTAGTACATGACAACAAAACCCCCATGTCAAAATACATGTAGTTATCTTAAATGGCTAGTGTTATCACGAAGTCTGGAACGATCCACCTACTGTCTCCAGACAACATGGCTGACTGGTGAGCATCATGAAAAGCACCTGGTAAGAAGTTAAAAACAACATGTTGTTTACTCTCCACTGGGAGATAACAGACCGTCTTCACTCGTACTGGGATCAGTGATGTAGATGGTGGGTGTGGCCTGCACAGACTGATCCGCTAATATGGTCACCTCTGTTGTAAAGAACAAATCAATGTCTAGGTCAAACAGCACAAAGGTTGCTCTGGAGAGGTCAAAGTTCGCTTCAACCCCCTGTCCATTCAATTTTAGCCCAAACTGAGAGCCAGATCGAAGCCAGTTTACCACTAGTCTAAAAAAGAGAGCCCTGTGATTTGTATGTTGTTTATATCAAATGCTACAGTAGTATTCCATTATAATAAAGCATACTATTTTGCAGATATTGTGAGAAATATATGACAGATATGTGACACCCTCTGTGAATCCAAGATGTGCTGAAACTAGTGATGTAGTCCCAGAACAACAACGAAACTACCTCCTGAGTGTAAACATGTTTTGAAAAGATCATCACTATTTACTGGAATATCAGCGCTGCGTTCAATCACATGACGAACTGGCCTTTCTTTAACAAAAGGGGCTCTGGTTGACGGGGCAACAGAGGGACTGATCCAGTGAAAGGGATTGTGGGCCGGGAGAAAGAACAGCAGGGCAGCCCAGCCAGAGCAGGCCTGTGACATCACAAAGGCTTTCCCTGCTGACCCCTGACCCCCAGGACCTCTGGACAGAAGGGGAGCACAGAGGAGGCCCATCCTCCACTCCCCCGCCTACAGCTGACCGAAAACCTTTAACCCTTTCACTGACAAAGGCTGGACGCCAGGTCAAACTTGACTTTTGAAGGTTTTTATGTGGTCATCTTATAGAAAATGGAATTTGTCTGTTGCCCTTTAATTGAAAAACAACAAAAATCATCAGAGCAAAGTTGCTGTGTCTATAAACATATAAGATTTGTGTTCCCGTTTCTATTTCTATATTTATGAAGCTCTTCCTGTGTGATATTTGTGACTAGAGTTTCATAGTTTTGTACTGTTCAGTATTGAAACATATTGCCCCAAACTTTCTATCCTCAATGTCAGTGTCAAAATCAGTATATTTCAGAAGGCCATGCTAGTTTCCATGACACTAGTCATGGGATATCCCTTCTTAAGACCTGTGAAAAGTGTCCATGGTAGACCGGACCCATTGAATAGACACAGCTGTCCTGTCCACTGATATGTGGACAAACAAATGCCCTGAAAACCTCGCCTTTTCTTCTGGGGCGGTCAGGGTTACTCCCAACAAAGGCTAAAAGGCAAATGGCCTTTCAGAGATTCCTCTGTGTAGCAGACCATTCAGCAATTACACAGAGCCACAGTCTGCAGTGACAATGCAATCCCACCACCAACATTAGAAGAGAGAGAAGGCTAATTTCTGACTTTTTGCGAATGTTTCCTGAGTACTTTCATAAGAGTTACTTTCCCTTAAAACAGGGAACAGACAGTGTACTCAGACTCAGGGCTGCCTGTTGTGTTTATGGAGTATTTATGAGCTTTTAGATTGACTCTCCATCTACATTTAACTGTCTCTTAAAATGCTCCTATAACTGGAGTGACAGCTTTAAACTCAAGCACGACCAAGTCTGAATAACATCCAATAACATGGAAACCCAGACTTTAGAGGTTTTTCCTCAGTGAAGAGGAAAAAAAGAGTGAGGTGGGTGTACATCTGCTTCCCATCTCCAGGTTAATAACCCATGAACTTGCCATTCTGATGCCTGCATGTTGACACCACAAAGTGGATATCACCAACAAGTTTAACCCATCCTCATCTTGGTTCCAACAGTGAAAACAGAGAACAAAAAGTCCATGTTGGCTTCACCCTGAGCTCCATACTTACTTGCGATAGTCAGACGTGATCTTTGGCTTAGGATAGCTCCATATTTGTTCTGGGAGAGGCACTGGTAGAATCCTTCATCTGAATCCTCCTTGGTATGTTTTATCTTTGGTATGTACAAGGAGCCGTTGGGCAGAAACTGCATGTGCTCACTTTCTGCCAACCGAACTCCATTCTTCAGCCACTTTATGGTGACTGGAGGCAGCCCATGGGCCTGACAATCCAAGACCGCAGGGTCCTTTGGTAGTAAGGTAACATCACTGGGCTCTGTGATGAAGGACAACTCGCTGAAACATAAAACACCTGGAGGGAAAGAAGGGGAACATTAGTAAGGTTATGTTTCTGAGCAGTGAAAGACTACAACCAGAGTTGGAGATGAACGTTTTTTTTGTCTACCTGCCACTGTGGCTGGAGGAAATGTTACCAGCCACTCAATACATTATTGTTTTTTGACTGGTGAAGCAAATCTAAGCAGCCACTTGCATATTTTACCAGCATTTGGCTGGTGCTAATTTCCAACCCTGACTACAACTGCACAACAATAACTCTGTAGACCATACACATCATGTAAAATTACAAGAAAACTACATTGCTATTACAGAAAATGACCCAAAAAACAAACAGAATGGTGTTGTGTTGACATTAATGTCTTAGTATGACAAACACACTATGTTTAAAGCAGCTGTATCAGGGAGTATTACCATATACATTGATATATAATGTGCTATCATAATAAAACAAACAAAAAAAACACCCTTTATCTTTCAGAAACAGTGATGTATGGTGTATTGTGTTTTAATATTTGCTGTCATAAATTCTAGACATGAAGTTTGTCAGCATATATACAGTATAAAGTTAAATAAACTGTGTAGTTATCACCTGTTAGTCAATGTGGTTCAGAAAACAACAGTTTTTTTTATCCAAATAGTGAGCTGAATGTGTTTTAGAGAGGAGCAGTAACGCTACCGTTATTATGCCATCAACAGTCCGTCCACATAATATCAGGTCAGCACAGTTATTGATAATATTAGTAACAAAAACAACAACACTTACCTGATAAAGGAAGAAACAAAACAAAAAACAACCACTGCTGATAGGCTTTCATCTTAAACTTCGCCATTTATCCGGATTTGTGTGTCATATTCCCCCCCAGCACCGTGAACCACCGCTCTCCTGCGTGCTGCTCCGTTAGATCCCAGATCACTACTGACTACTGGAGCAGCAGCAGCAGCAGGAGGACCAGCGACCAGCGGCTCTCCAGGGGCCCCACACACCGCCTCCTCACGCATGCGCAGAAGACACAGGCCAGAAGCAAAGTGTGCTTCATAATAAAGTGAGGTCTGGGGACCCCAGGGGCCTCCAGGAGGAACTGACACAACACAGGAACTGTGTGCAGCTACAGGATGATTAGATGTGAAGATCAGAGATAGTGATTCTTCCCTACTAGATCCTTACTTGGAGTTGAAACTGGCAGCAAAGATCGCCAAGAGGGTCACATGTTATGTTAGGCTATAACACTACACTATAACCAAACAGGGTCTGTGTTGGATAACAACATGTATCTATCTGGTAATGATACACAAAAAGATTATGATTTTAAAAATAAAAAAATAAATAAAAAATAAAAAAATAAAAATAAAAACTGTTATTAATAGTCTAATTATTATTAGAATTAATTATGTTCCTTGCTCATTTATTTTGTTATTTCCCTCCCTATGTTTCCCCTTAGTTAACTACTTACTATTTTTTTGTTGTTATTTTGTGTATTTGTGTATATGCTGTATGTGTATGTATATGTATGTATACATGTATGTACATACATATATATATATAATTTTTTTTAATTTATTTTTTTTATTAACCTCTCCTCTCTCCATGTATAGGACCCACGCGCACACACCATTTGGTTCTCTCGTCCTATGGCAGAAATGTGCTAACTGGCCTGTATTCACTGTTCTTGTCGTCCTCTTGTTGTTGTGTTAATGTATTGTCTTTTGTCTTGCAATAAAAAAAATAAAAAATAAAATAAAATCTGGGACCACCGCTATAAAATCAGTGTCACTTCAGCATAAAGGCTCCTGTGGATACCCTTTTTCTGCAGAGCCTATTTTTTTTGTTGGTTTTGGAATAGGTTATTGTAAGTGAAGAAATATGCTATAATACTTTATTTTCTGCGCCACTATTTAGCTTTGACCAGTTGCAACTTTTAGCTGAGGTGAAGACAGGCAGTTGTGTCAGACTCAGGATATTTAAGTAGTTTGTTTTTTCTTTTGACCATCCTAGATTTCTTAAATTACTGGGATAAAATTAAATCCATCACATGTTTTGAATTGGTTCACCTGATAGGAATATAGGATACATGCATACATTTTTATCTGCTCTTCTGATTTATAGAATATGATTTTACAGGACAAACATTTCCAGAAGAATTGAATGTTCAGACAAAGGCTGTGATAAATAATAAAAATAATCATTTAAGTAGTAATAATAATGGTCCAAAATGTCAAAAAAAAACCTTTACATTTTCTTGCAGAAGGACCCCAAAACCCAATATCTCCTGGTATCTTTTATTCAGTGTATAAATTCAGAATGTGTCTCTATATAATATGTAGGAGCATCCTGACTGGGACGCTGCTCCTAAAACCTGAATGAAGAGCTCACACACCTCAGCCATGCATGTATACCTGCCCTATAACCCTATAATGTTCCAGTTGGAATATTATTGGAGTATGATAGGCCTACTATAGGAGATGCATAGCCCAAGTATATATAGCAATAAAATCACAACTGATTATGACTGACACAGTATAACATGCTTAAAGAAATAATGAATGAATAGGAATAAGTCGCAAGAGATTGCGGATACCAGCCGATACACACGAATGTCACCCTGTTTTCAACTAGAAATCAACGTTGAAATCTAGGTTGGTGCTCACTCGGTATAGTTTCACTCACTGAGGTTTTCCTGTTACACACTTTAATAGGCTACTCTATCAAAAAGTAAGCACTACTACAAGCCAAGTATACCTTTCTGTAGGCCTATAAGGCAAGCATACTTAGACTTTTCTATATACTTGTCAGTATGAGCCAAGTATACTTACTTTTCTGTGTACTTGTCAGTATAAGCGAAGTATACTTATGTATACTTTTGTTAAGTATATCGCTGATAAGTAAAGGGTAAACTGAAAGTATACTCTCTTATTTTAAGTTTAAAAGAATAATACTAGCACGCTTGAATAAACCTCTTTTTGGTAAGGGAAGGGTTTTTAGTGGAGTTTTTCCTTATCCAAAAGGAGGGCCTAAGGATGGAGGAGAAGGTATGTTATATAGGCATAGTTTGTAAAATCCCTCTGAGAGAAATGTGTGATTTTGAGCTTTATATAAAATTGACTTTACTTGAGTTGAGTTTGTATTTATTTCAGTCAGACTGTTGACAAACTATATAAAGATGAAATGCTTTTAATTTAAGCTCTGATAAAGTTCATAGACTAACATCCCTACATGTACATTTCAAACTACAAGTTGATCAGTAATCAATTATACTTATTTCCCATGCAACTTATGAGATCTTCTTTTCTGTGTATCAGATATTTAAAACAACAAAAATAAGATGAACATAGTGAATTATCAGTTACCAAAAGCCACTGGTAATAAGGTCACCCTGAACAGCATCTGCTTCTACCACAAAACCTGGTAATTATGAGGAGATATCGATGGCTGCAAGTCAGCTGCCTAATGAATTCAGATATTGATCCAGTGACCGTGCCTTTTGACAATGACCCTCCTCCCTTCTCCGGCCCTCATTCAGTAGCAATACAATGGGCTCCAGCTGTGAGATTGGCCATGCTGTATCAGCAAAACACCCATCACATTGGTAGCCTTCAGGTAAATGCAGTCATCACATTCAGAAAGGGAACGGCGTTAAAAGATATTATATGACTCGTATTCTCAACAATATTTATGAATCGTTGGGTAATGATTTAAAGGGATTAGTGCCATAAAGCTGCACCTCCACACTTCAATAACCAGTCAAATGAGGAGAGCAGTAATTATGTATTGATTACAACTAACTATTGATTTAATCATCTAAAGCCTTATAGTTATAATTCAAGGCTCTAAACCAATGGTTAGGAGCATCCTATGTGTTTACTCAGTCGTTAGATTTTCTACTTATTTTATTAATGATTCTATATGTATTTAATTATACCTTTTCTTCATTAGGAACCGCACTTATGTTGGAGATTAGTCATTTAACCTTTATTTTAACTGAGGAAATACATGGAGGTAACGACCTCATTTACAATATAGCTAAGTAAAAAGAGTTTAACTCTGTATTTTTCGTCATTATTGCAAATAAGGGAAACCTCAAGGTATTTCAAGACTTAAATAAAGATTTTTAATTGAAAACATAATAAATAAACAATCATAGGCACCAAGAAACACAAATAAGAAACTTAATAATAAATAAAGAAATCATAATTTAAGGCAAATTAAGTCAACTAAAACAAGGACAACTGGAAGCAAAATGGGATGAAATAAAAAAATGAATTGCCCTACTGATTAGAGTGATGTAAGCTTTAGATTGTTCTGCACGTGCACAAAGGGAAAACTGCATCTTTTAAGTTCAGTAAAAACATCCAGTGTACAGAGTTTTGTGAATAAATCTTTAAATTGAAAAATATCAAAATCCATTTATGTTTTTTAACAATTTAGTTTTTATCAATTATCAAGTTTTGTGTGTTTTCTGTCACATACTTGCCTCATTTATTATACAGGTACAGAGGGGTAACATTTTCTGACGACAGCTGTCAGAAATGGTGACCTCATATGTTGCTGGCTCTCTGCGGTCACAGATTTCGGTGTAACGCTGCACTTGCAACTTAATCCAAATATTTGAGCGTGTTCAATAAAAGACAACAAGGAAGCAATGTAAGGGGGTAAAAAAACAGCAAGGGCCTTATAGATAAACAAACTCAGTGTCTATCATGCCTTACAGAGAGAGAGAGAGAGAGAGAGGGCCATGGATGGTTATTAACTAGTTCACTTATTAAGTGTGTCACTGTGTTCAGACTCAGCATGACATGACATGCATTAGTTGGCATAGATGAAAACAAATGCTAATATTTTGTTTCTCTGGACACAAAGCATGTTTCTTCCTCTCAAAACCTCCACTGGTGATGTTAGTTGTGAAATGGAGGGCAAGATGTCAGTGCCTAACATAAACAAAACATGAGTTATCTGTATTTATAGCTTTACATTCTCTGGTTATTGACATGTTGTTTACAAACAGGAAACATGATCCTGCGTTGCTTGTGAAATCTGTCAACTCACGTTGCCAAATGTTGTGGTGGTGTGGGTGTGGAGGTTACCGCTGGGCTCCACATGGCTAAAGGTTAGGCTGTTTGGCTATGATCAATAGGGTTAAGGTCATTAACATGTTATGAATATCATGAGGCCCTGGGAAAGCAGAGCAGAGGACCAACGAACTGGGCTCTGATTGGCTGCAGCGTGTCTCTAGGAAAGGCCACCCCCCGCTGACCCGAGAGGTCATTTGAAGAGCCGATGACCTCTGACATCATGCCAAGAGGGTGATGGAAAGGTTTGCATAGACTTGGCTGCTAAAACATTAAAAGTGTGTGGTGTTTGACCAAAAGCAAATAAACATCAGTATCAGCAGCACGTTTGAAGAAATCAATACCATCATGTCATAAGCTGGGTCAGTCCAATCAAAACTTTGTTTTTGTCCTCTTTGTGTTGGAGACAGATGTTAGATTTCTTTTCAAAAATCTCATTACACGGAGACACTTAAACAGTACAATGAGAGTTAAGCTAATAAATCAACCAATTCAACTATTAATTAGGAGTATGTTTAAACTACAATGAGTCCTGTAATGCTACTTTCTCTCATATTTTGAGGCATCTTTTTATTTAATACAATAAAATACAAAATCATCTAGGGCTGCAACTGACAATTATTTTCATTGTTGATTAATCTGTTGATTATTTTCTCGATTAATCAATTAGTTGTTTGGCCTATAATATGTCAGAAAATGGTGGAAAATGTCAACCAGTGTTTCCCAAAGCCCAAGATGACGTCTTCAAATGTCTTGTTTTGTCCACAAATCAAAGATATTCAGTTTAATGTCATAGAGGAGTAAAGAAACCAGAAAATATTCACATTTAAGAAGCTGCAATCAGAGAAATTTGTCCTTTTTTTCGTAAAAAAAATTACTCAAACCGATTATCAAAATACTGTAGTTGTCAATTAATGTAATACAACTAATTATCAACAACGAATTAATCATTGCAGCTCTAGGCCAAATACTTGAACTTAATGTTTTGGGATCCTTGAAAACCCATATAGTATTTCTATATGTCCTTAGGTACTAAAATAATCATGTTCATTTAGTATTGTTTGAGCTCAATTAAAAATGAGTCAAACTGATTAATCTATTATTAAAATAGACGGCGATTAATGTAATAGTTGACAACTAATCGATTAATAGTTGCAGCTCCAACATAAACACACAAAAGCATTCTTTAAAAAAGTTTATTGGCTTTTAAAACCACTTTAAAAATCTCACCAGTGAGTACTTTCCATTGAAAAAAGAAACAACGCGTTTGCAATATTAACAAGCTACTGTACATTAAGCAGTACACCAGACAACACCACAGAGGAGGGTTTTTTTTTCTACTGGTAGAAATGGACAAGATAGTCAAACAGAGTTGGTTCTGGGTCAGTCAAAGGTAAAGAATCAGAGTCACTGCTTGATGGAGCTCCTGTACTCATAAAGAGGTGCATTTCCTTCATTAAAATTCAAATATCAGTGCCTTATTGTTAAAAGAAATGAGAAAATGTTAAATTTCTTCACAAATGCATTTTTTTGCAAAATAAGAATATGTAAAATCAACAGAAAACAGTCATCATCAACATAACACGTAGAACAACATTAACTTAGTAAACAGCACACAACAAAAGTAATCAATTCATGAAACTAGCACTGCCAGTCTGGTTAACAGAACCTGCCCAAATCACAGAAGACAGTGGTTACCGAGAATACAAAGTACAACAGAAGTCATCACACATGCGTGCGTACAATCATTTATCAACATAATGAGCATGTAGGTTTTTAAAAGGTTGTTGAACTTTTTTTTCCCCTCGATGCTTTATATTCTCATGTATGAGAATGAGTAAGAAATGTGTATCTCACTGAGATTAATGCACATTTTTGCTACAAGACAATTAGTCATTTTCTGACAGTTAATTTCCCTACTCATCTTGTCATAAAAAATATTTTTTTTATTTTTTTTTTGTGTGGGCACCCATCATTACATTTGTCCATAAAGATGTGGCAAAGCCGTGTGTCGTAAAAATTTAGTGCAATAATGTGAACCTCCAAAGTTTTGTTGAAACATGAGTAATTTTTTTTTTTCCAGTGTCTGCTGAAAGGCTTTGAGCACAACGTCTGTCACAGAGATGTTTGCAACCAGCTAACAGTATCACAACTTTTTTTTTCTCAATATACCATGCTATTGATCCTGCTCAAAGCACACATCACTTCTGCAACCGCAGAGACCTATTTATCTTTGAATAGAAAAAAAGTAAAAAGAAAATCAGCAAGCGAGACCAGACAGCATTACTTTTACGACACATTGAGCCAGAAATGTAACACACAACATACAGTATCTTGCCGACTATAGATCTGTTAAGCTTTTTTTTCTCTTTTGAATGGCACATACTTAGCTAGAATAATGGCCATAATATAGTGTCTTGATACATCAAATCTCTATGTATCTATCCTATTTACAGATGGAGCTTAAACATGACTTATACAACATTGACAATAGCCAAAAACTCAAGCAAGCATCCTACTGTATCACATAGCCTACCTGGCTAGCAGTGATGGTTTCAACATGCTTTCAGGTCCATGGTTACCTATAAAACATAGGACAGCGACCATTTCACAAATTTACATACTGTACATAAGATTTACGCAACTTAACCCTTTTTCCTCAAATGCAATAAAACTCTTTTAATATCTCCAGGCGGCCCGTTTCTAGTTGTTGTTAACGTCTACTAGGAGTGTCTCTATGTGTAATAATCTCTTAATGTTATTCAAACAGATCATCTTTGGTATGGAAATAAGGCTGGATTCTCCACAAACATTATTTCATTTCCTCTTGATCCCAAGATGACATCAAAACATAAATGTTAGCCTCTAGCTTTCTATGTAACTAAGCCTTCTCCATACCATTGATATTCTTATCCAAGCTGGGAGTATAGCATGCCAAAAAAAAAGAAGAAAGAAATCTCATGACTGAAAGTGTGCCTGCCATTGTTTACGGACATCAAATTCCTCTAAATCCATTACTGATAAGGGCACACACAGTGTAGTCGTTAGCCTATACAATACGCATCTATATTTTAACACTGCAAAACAAAAAACAATAAGAAATAGTACTGAAAATATCAGAGTTAACAGCTGCCTTGATATGATGAAGCTCTGGATGGTTCCGAAGAGTCTTAACATTATACTATATACAGTCTCTCTACAGATGGCGTAAGGCCTTGGACTTTGGGAATAAGGCAGCCAGTTGTTGATTCCTTTCCATGTATAGTAGTCCACAAAGTGGCCTGAATTCCCATCTTCTCCCCACTGATTCATCTACTCCCTTTATAAGATATTAAACAGTACAAGAAGTATAGGCTTTGAGAAAATTTCACTCTTGGACAATGCTCAGATGTGAATCAGCTTTCCACTGATTTGGTATATGATAAAGTATAAAGATTATGTCATAAATTCAGCACCTGGTAGCATAAGATGCCACCCTTTTTTTAATATTCAGATATGGCAGGCAAATGTACTACAACTATTATGTGCATATACTACAATCCCAATATTGTCTCCATTTGGTTGAACTTAAACACGCTGAAAATAGAACACAACGGCATACGTTTTTTGGTCTTTTGTGCCAAATTTCCATCTCTTTCTTTCTTTCTTTCTTTCATTAAGTGTCCGTTAAATACAAATATTGCATTATTGATTGGTTATAACATGGAAGATTATGTTAATGTTCATACCGTACGAACCTGCTCTTTGTTAAGTGCATGCCGCCACCAAGTTCTCACACTTTTTTTTTTACTTGAAATGCTTACATTTCTAATTTCAGATGAGGGAGAAAAAGTGGTTAAGTACTGAAAACTCTGGGTGACAAGTGAAAAAGGAGAGAAGTAACTAAACGTCAGTAGGAGAGATTTTCTGGTAAGCCTGGCACTTTTAACAGAACGAATGGCAAAGTCCAGACAAATCCCGACAAACTATAGTTTTAAAAACAGATAAACTACATACGCACCAAACAAACAACAGAGAACAGAAAAATCATACGAGAGTAAAAGATAACATTAGCCCAGCATCTCTACTGTAGTAGGCTGGTCTTTGCTTTCTAGCCAGTCAAAACCAGAGTTCACAGTATCACTGCATATCTGCTGAAAAAGCGGGTCGTTCTTCAGTTCTTCCAGTGTCGAGTCTTCATATTGTTCCTGCTGTTGATTGGGATCAAACAGCAGGTTGGTGTCCAACGTGTTAAGGTCAGTGATGCTACTGGACAGATCTGAGGTCAGTCTGATGTCGTTTGAGAAGTCAGACGCCACAGCGTTGAGCTCGGAGGCTACCTGACCCACCAACTGGGAGCTGGGGTTGAGGCCATCGTCCCCCAGCAAGTCCTTGACAGTGTTGTTGAAATCCAGCTGTTGCTGCTCGTCCTCCGCCTCCTGCTGCTGTGTGCTCTGGAGGAGGAGCTGTGGTTGTGTCTGCACAGGATTCTCCTGCTGCTGCTGCTGGTCTTGCTCACCAGGACCCGCTTGTGCTTGGCTGTCCCCAGCGGAGAAACTCACCTGTTCTCCAGTGCCGGTGGTGAGGTAGCCATGCTGCTGGAGCTCAAAGGCAGCAGGGCTGGAGCTAACAGGCAGCTGAGTCTGGTGAGACGTCCCCCCAGCGAAGCCAGGAGTGGTCTCCAGGATCTGCGTGAGGTTCATGCGGGCCGTGTAGTTAGAGGGGAGGTTGTTTATACCCAGGCCACGGACAGAATCGTCCCCGTCAGCGTCCATCTTGCTGAGAAGAACGTTGGTGATTTTGGCGGTGTTGCTCTGACCCTGCACGGGCATCATCTCGCTCTGCATCATGATGTTCAGGGGCACCGACTGGCTACGCTGGACCATGCTGTGGACGGAGCCGACCGTCTGGCTGTTGGACAGGATGCTGAGCACCTCGGAGGTGATGGGGGAGTTGAAGGGTGAAACCACGGCTCTGGTGGTGGTGGTGGTGGTGGTGTTGGTGGTGGTGGTCAGAGGGTTGGTGTTGCCGCTGAAGTTTCTCTGGCGCACTAAGGGGCTGACACTGCGGCAACGGAAAGTACTGGACGCGGATGAGGTTGAAGCCTTGTTGTCTAACGGTGCCGGCACAGCAAAACTCTCCTGTTTAGTGGGCGTGGTTACACCCGTTACCAGCTGTTGTTGTTGTTGTTGTTGCTGCTGCTGCACCGGGGAAATGGGGGTCAAACGGCCAAAGTGAGCACCATCCTGTCTCGTCTGAGCCTGAAATGACTGGCCGGGAATTGCAAAGGCGTGTGGCTTACGAAACTGGTCATCGACCAGGTCTTGGTAGCTGGGCAGAATGCCAATGCTGTGGTTGGGCAAAGGACCTGCAGAGTTGCTGTTGTAGCGGTTGTTGATCCACTCCAGTTTGGCCTTGTCAGGGTGCGTCGCCATCGGCCGCTGCATGGGCTTAACGGGGCTGCTGGAGACAATACTGGCGTCATGGTAACCTGTGATGCTTGAGTTAATAGGAGTGAACGCAAAAGGGTTCCTGCACTCCACTGGGCTCGGGGGGACGCTGCTGCTGCAGTTGGACAGTGGCGTGCTGATGGGGGTGTGGCGACCCATGGCTCCGTCCACAGGGGTGATGGTAGCCATGCGGGAGCAGGGGCTCTCCCTCGTCATGGTGTGCCCGAGAGTCATCTCGGAGGTGGGGGTGGGTGTCGGAGTTGGAGTCGGCGTCGGAGTGGGGGTTTGGACAGGAGTGGTGCTGCTGTGGGCAGAGTGGAAGAAAGTAGTGCCGGCCTGGTGAGCGTTTAGCATGGAGCTTTGACTGCTGGCTGACTGGCCTTGTAAAGACACGTCGACGCAGCTACCAAACAGACCCTTCAGCTTCATCTGCTCCTCCATTTGGACCAGCTCCTCCACGATGCTGTCCTGGGTCATGTCGTCATCATTGAACGGGAAGTAGTCCATGTTGGGCTGGGAACCTGCAAAGTCGACCATCTCCTGCGTGAGGGTGAGCTGGCCCGAGGCCTCGGGGGGTGGAGCTATAATGGAAAGTTGGTCAGTGGGGGCTTGTTTGTGTTCTGCTGGTATCTGCTGCGCAAATGCCTGCTTCCGAAGCTCATCAAGCTGCCCCTCCTCCCATATTGTGCTCTTTAAATCGCTCATCACAGAGGCTTCGTGTGCTCCTGAGTTGGCTGGTATGGCGTGAGGGTTCCCGGTGATCTGCCGCAGCAACGCCTGATCCGATGTGCTGCTTCCAGACGCTGCGGTGCTGGCATCAGTGCTGAGAGAATGGTCTTCGCGTTTCAACACCAAGGCCTGGGGTTTGACAACAGTCTGGGAGCCCTCGGTGTGTGTGATGGGCGAGTCGGAGAGTGCGAGGATCTGTGTGGGCCCTATGGAGGTGTGTTTCACAGTCACTTTGCAGGGGGCACTCTCTGGTCTGGCGGGGGTTCCCGGTCTGGGGATTCTCTTCAATGCAGCACTGACTCCAGGTTTGGGATTGTCGATTATAGCCAGTGGCTGCTGGGAGATAAACACCCTCTTCACAGGAATCACGTGGGATTCCCCGCCCGGGCCTGTGCGCTTCCTGGGGCTCTTGGCGTCTAGGCAGGGATCCTTCGATGTTGGGGTAACAGCGGACGAGCCATTGGATGAAGTGTTGCCATTGGAGTTCTGATTATCAACAGTCAAGTACAAAGTACTGTCATGGCAGTTACTGTTATTGCTGTCCTGAGTCCCAGCTACCGAGGTGAGAGGGGATGTGGGGTCACATTTTATCCTTGACCCCCTGTCTGGTCCGGGAGAACACTTGATCAGGAAGCTTGGCTCGCTGGCAGCCCTGAACTTAGCCATTCTCTCCTCTTTGGCCCCAACAGCAGTTCTGTCTGTGCCTTGGGCGTGGTGACTGTCAGGTCCAGCTTCAGACATTGCTCTGGCGTCAGTGAAGAGGACTGGGGTGCAGATTGGGGCGCTGGGTCTGATTGCAGGAGACTGAGGGGCAAACGAGTGCGGCTGCTGGGAATCGTCCAAAGTAGCTATGGTATTCACACCCGCCGAGGCGGGACGCACGGTTGTGCTGGTGCTGCTGGGAGCCAGAGCAATGGCCGTCATCTTCACCACGTTGACCGAGCTGACGTGGGGGGTTGGCATCACAGTTTTTATGGGGCTGTTGGTGATGAGCAGGGTGGGGGGCGAGCGCAGCGTGATGGCACTGGTGGCAGAGGGCTTGGGCAGGATTTGTGCGTACCGCGTACCGTGTCGTGCCATCCGGTCACCCACAGGACTAGCGGAGATATTCTGGGGATGTTTGGGAGACTGTTTAAGAGACTGAGTGACCACTTGGAAGTTCACAGGCAACACTTTCCCCTCTGCTGTCCCCACGGGGCTGGGCGAGGTCATCAACTGCCTGCCTCTCTGTACCTGGGAGAAGAAAAGTGAGAATATCAAATTACATTAAGGCACATTTCTTAATAACATAATTAGTTGGAAAAATTCAGCCACATACCGTGACTGGGCTGGGGACAGCTGCTACCACGATGCCTATGGTGGGCTGAGGGGAGAGCAGAGCAGGGCTGCCACAGGGGATGGTGGGACCGGGGGTGCTGACCTCCGTTCTCTTGACCTGTGCCTCGCTGGGCAAGGGGGAGTGGAGCTTCTGCTCCTGCTGCTTCTTCTGGATCTTACGCTGCAGTTGCTGCTTTGCATCAACAGAGGGAGAGGGCAGGGTCTTCACCTGGGGCTGGAACGAGTTGGCCTCAGCTGTTGGCACAAACGCAGAGGCTGGAGTTGGCGTCTTCATTCCTGTCAAGAGAAGGAAAAACAACAGCAAAGAATTATGATTAGCAAGGATACAGTGCGACCAGGCACGGCCAATAGCGACAGTGTCAATAGTTGTGGACTTATAGTACCACATATAAGCAAGAAAAGTATTCTGCACAGTATCATCAAGTATTTCAAACTGTGGAATGGTTCTTACGCCGTGTCCTAACCGGATGCGATGCGAGTGAGCGTAAGCGAGAAAATCAGCAGTCGAGATACATGTGACTATCGCTTAGCTGTTGTTTCAGGACAGCGCTGTTTGTTGTGTGTAGGTGTGGCACGGTCCGTAGTACTGAAACGGAGTGGAGATCTGGATTTGACAAGAATTGTCAAAATCAGCAGCGTTAGCGTTCTGATAGTGCTACGTTCTTATGTGAGAGCTTTAATTAACACATCTTTATTTTATGATTTTGAAACATTGGCCTTACGTTGTTGTTATTTAGTTTTTCTGAGGCCGAGATGCTTCAATGGTCCCGCAAATTTGGATAGTGCAACTTAGTCTACACGCACACTAAGGAGATTGATTGAAAGAGTTATTTTCAATTCTTTATTAACAGTATTATTAATAGACCGACATCGATACCAAAATAGGCTATATATGATTAATTGGTAGAAACCAAACCGTTCTATGTCAAATCAGACATTCAACACCCCCATATAGCCAGAATGGAACAATCCTTTGTTTAATAACCACATTTTACTGCCACAGCGACGATTCGACTTTGAGATTACCCCCTACTCACCCCTAGTTTAATCTTTTAGTTTCCATTTTAGTGGGAGTGGGCAGTTTTAACCAGGTTATTATCATCGTACTTTCCTACGAGTCTAGGTTTTTTTTTTTTTTTTTTTTACATTTTTTGTCTAAAATGCCATCACAAGGGTGGTTAACATCAGACGTGGTTTACCGGCAGCTAAATTGCATTTTCAGCACCACGGACAGCTGACAACTGTGTGCATGAACTGTTTTGAGAGACACGTTTAGCATCAAACAAGGAAAACCCTTTTAAACATTTAGGTTTATAGGTGTGTAAACCATGATGTCCAGTAGTGATCATCGTGAGGCACATAATCACAAATGTAAACTACAAATTATATCTTTCCAACCTAACATATCCCTCCTCTAACACTGCAGTATAATGCCGTCAACTATGATGTAGACACACACACAGACGGACAACAGCAGATCAGAGGACATCTTTCCTTACCTGTGGGTGTTCCCGTCATAACAGTGAGTGCAGCCATGGACTTAGTACCAATGTAGTGGCTATTGAGCAGGAAGCGGGCCAAGTCCTCCACGTTGTCAAACTGACGACTCAGGACCTTTTGGGCCCACTCACACACCAGTCCGCAGGCTGCAGATCTCATCTCATCCTCGGCGCTCGGGGACTGGCCCGTCGACTCCATCAGCTCACACTACAGAGGAGAGCAGCAGGTGGATGGGCATCAGACCGTTTTAAAAGTCTATCTAGATATTTACTGAATGTGTTTTTTGCAGAGTAACTTACCCCATCACCAGATTTCTGCAGATCCAGGTTGGGTAAGGACGGCATGTGAACAAAAGCTTTCTTCCTTAACCCGCTATAACAGTATGTGAGAAGGAGTTAAGGTGTCTGAAACATAAAGACTCTGGATATAGAAATAGTAAAAGGACTTGTATATAGCGCCTTCTTAGTCTTCTGACCACTCACAGCGCTTTACACTACACGTCACCATTCATCCATTCACATCCAGTTATTTCATCCCCCGTTTTAAAGGATATTTGGATTTGCCCCTCATGCCCAGTCGACGTGCCTTCATGTTAGGAAAGACATTCTTCATGATCTTTCCAAAGTCTGCTGCACTCAGTGGATTGTAGCCAAGATTGTCACAATAGCTCCTGCAAGAGAAGAGAATCCTCCGTAAGATTAAAAGCGAAATACGTACTGTTGTTCGTCCCCCTCAGTGAGGTCCAGGCACTCACTTGTATTCATCATACACCTCTTGCTTTGGGAGGGAAGTCTCTGGGTGCTCTTCTAGGTGATTTCGTATCCAGTTGAAAGCGTACATCTGTTGAGTACGGCTTGACGACATGGAACTCTGATCACTGAAATGGGTACAGAAGAAAAATAAATCTGGTGAGGCAGTGTCTTCGGTTTGAATGCCTCATTTCTTGTTAAATCAGAAACTTTAATACCATAATCCAGGAGTGGAGGACCCCCTCTCATTCTCAGTCCAAATGGGCAGAATTGGGGGGTGATGAATAGATATGGGGAAACAAATGAAACACAGACAGCTAGGTATAGCAAAAGTCTACATAGATCAGTGGTTTGCTTCATAGTGATAATCAATCATACAGCTGGAAAATAAATGATAATTTTGCATTAAAGAAACTCACCAGTGATGAACAAAACCCCAAAAATGTCAAAAACTTGAAATTCAACTTCACTTTTAGGAGCTAGCAGCCTAAACTGTGTCTGCGAAGCAGCCAGCGGATAGTGACTTGAATTTTTGACAAGCAATGAGACAACAGTGCCAATAATGTAATGAGAGCCACAATAGAGCAGCCATGTGTGTGTGAGACAAAAAAAAAAAAGGCCAAAGTGGAAAACTTGAGCGAAGTGTGTGTGTGTGTCTGTGACATACCTTTTGTCATTGCCACTGCTGGGACCAGAAGGCAACTTCAGGTAGAGGTAGAGTTTTTCGATGTCTGTAAACTTCTCAACATCTTGCTGTAAAAATGTAATTAAAGAAAAAAAAAAGTAAAAACATTAGGGCTGTCAATCAAAACAATGACAAATATTGTCCAGAAACCCTCACAGGTACTGCATTTAACATGATAAATATGCTCAAATCATAACATGGCAAACTGCAGCCCAACAGGCAGCAACAGCTGTCAGAGTGTCAGTGTGCTGACTTGACTATGACTTGCCCCAAACTGCATGTGATTATCATAAAGTGGGCATGTCTGTAAAGGGGAGACTCGTGGGTACCCATAGAACCCATTTTCATTCACATATCTGGAGGTCAGAGGTCAAGGGACCCCTTTGAAAATACCCTCGCCAAAATTTAGCACAAGTTTGGAGCGTTATTTCGACTCCTTTGCGACAACCTAGTATGACATGGTTGGTACCAAAGGATCCTTAGATTTCCTAGTTTCACATGATAGCGGTATCTTCACTTTAAAACTGAGTCCACTATAACCTCAGGAAGATAGATTACATTGATTAATGTGTTGATGAAATAAAACTAATTTGAGCTAACGCGTTACTATCGCATAAACCTTGACAGCCCTAAAAAAATGTTTCCCAAACAGTATCTATAAATGTTTGATTCATGAGAGTAATATGGAAAAGAGAATGAACACAGAAGGTGACATTGATCTTATTTCAGGCATTATTGTGAGCTCTTCACTACTGGACAAATAGATATGTGTACGCTGAATATTAAGGCTATCTGGTTCAGAATTTAGAGCCAATTTAAAATACGGTTGGGTGATAAGTCAATATGATAATTTGTCCATCATATCGAGATGAAATCATATATTGAGATATCCAATCCTGTCGTCTAAATTGATAATAACAAGCACATGCTAACTAAAATTTCTCAGAAAATCTGATATCTGAAATATATCTGATATAGCTGGAAATATATATATTGGTACTAATATATATATATATTTTTTTTTTTCTTATCTGTATTTTTTTTCTCTGTAAGTTCATTTGAAACTGTTGCATTCATTTTGCACTAAGGTTCTTAATTAAATGAGAAAATACTTTTTATTTGTCAATATTTAATTTACACAGGAGTATATAAAAAAAGCTTTACCATGCGGTTATTTCATATAGACTATTTATTTATTAAATTACCAGAAAACATGTTGCATCGTGATATATATCGTTATCAAGATATGAAAGGACCCATATCGAGACAGAAGATTTTGACCAAATCGCCCAGCCCTTATTTAAATTGCTACAGTTGTTCACAACCTCCTCCTTACTATTGATTCCACCTTGACTGCTTTTCAACTGGTTTCTAAGAACGGACTCATCTTACCTCTTTCCTTTTCTATTAGCCTCTTTGTTGCTAGGGGAACCAATACTTGAATGAATGAGGTGAGAGCCGTCAGCCAATGAGCAGTGAATGAAAACGCCATTTACTACACAACATTGCTACGAACACAGAGTGAATTAGTCCTGCTCTGC
This sequence comes from Sebastiscus tertius, assembly GCA_916701665.1. Lineage (NCBI taxonomy): Eukaryota > Metazoa > Chordata > Actinopteri > Perciformes > Sebastidae > Sebastiscus > Sebastiscus tertius. Next base: position 21,376 of record CAKAOH010023912.1, read on the forward strand.
TTATATAATACTATGGTCGGATCTTTTAGCATCAGGCATCAGAACGTATACCAGTAACTTAGGCAGGTTTGATTTACATAATTAGATTTTCATTTACAAAATCACGACTCAGATACGGGAGTCACCCAACGATGCAAGCACCACCTGTATATCACAGGTTCCATTGCAATAAATGTGTGGTGCATGTTCAAACAACCGTAACACAAACAGACCTAACATTTAAATCCCAGTGTCCAAGGCCATAATATTGTACCACTTAATGTGGTTTGAATTGTTGAACTGCATTTTTATATTGAGAAGAAAGGAGTCAATCATCAAGTATCAATTATCAAGTTGTTTATTTTTATTTTAAGCTATATATTAATGGACAATTGGAATTTGCAATACATGCAGTTATATGGTGTTCGCTAGACCTTTCTCTGTGCTTCTGATAATACTGGCTTTACAGTATTGTTCCACAAATGTGATTAAATATTTTGATTTGTTATTAAATTCACTGGATAAGCCAAAAACAGCTATGGTTTTTCAATATAGTTTCCTAAAAATGTATTCTATCATTGTGTATATAGACATCTTGATATAAAATATTATATTATATAATATATTGTAATGTAGCCTATGTTTAAAACAGCCGAGCCAAAACCAAGCACCGCCAACCAGCCGGAGCAAACTTTCTCATTTCACAGCTAAACAGTATAAGGGCGCTTTCACAAGCCATAGTCCGTCTGGCTAGTCCAAATCAGTATGAAATTTATACTTTTTTGTTCAGTTTGTTTTCTTTTTTAGTCTGATTTTAGTCGATTTCACAGTGCACAAATTAAAGCAGACCAAATTTTAAAAATAATTTGCAGAAGGGTGCTCCTGATATTTACCCCACAACACTATTTAGACGCAATCCACATGCGAGGCACATATTATTATTATTATTATTATTATTATTATTATTATTATTATTATTATTATGGCAGGTGTAAAGGATGTTTTTAATTTGCCCCAGTCTGACGTGCTGTGTCCAACAGTGTCATGTGTAAGCATCTGAAGTGCTTAGACACTAGGGACTAAACATGCCAGCCCAAATCTGTCAAATACCAGACAGACTTGTTGAAATTAAAATAGAAACTGTTAACAGTCTGTATTTTCTATTGGTAACAAGAAATGGACAAAGCTTTTCATGTAGCTTTGATGTCACTAATGTTGCTTTGTTGTTGCTGAATACAAGGTGTGGGACACTGCAGCTCAGATAAATCCACAACAAAATGTGCATAAAGAGAGAGCGTTTACATTATACACATGTGGTAGAGATAAATACGTCACATTTTTTTGTAAATGCCAGAAAAATTGTTCTTTTGTATATTGCAAAACAAAATTGGATCTACTGTTACTATGATAACAAAAAACCTTCAACCTATTTTAGTGTTATTATCGTAAACTCCTTTTTTGTATCTATTGCTGTGATGTAAATATCATGTAAGCATGGTTCCAGTTGAGTCTTAGGACAACTAACCATGAAACATACATTCATATATTTGTTCTTAAAGGTACAGTGTGTAGGATTTGGTGGCTTCTAGTGATGTGGTTGCAGATTGCAACCAACTGAGTACCCCTAGGCTCATTCCACCATTTCTGAGATTGCGGTAACGTGAGCTGGCGAGTGTAAAACCGTGGCAATGCCATTCACCTCGCTCAGAGGCCATCCTTACCATAATAACACTACTTTAGGAGCAAGGGAAGTCAGACTGCAGCTGGCCGTACCAAGGCTTTGCACTCTGCGGCTCAGAGAATTACGGTGGCCTTCAGGTAACGTAAATACGTGAAAGGCTCTCTACAGTCAGTGTTTGGTTTGTCCATTCTGGGCTACTGTAGAAACATGGCGGAGTAACATAACGGACTACGTGAAGAGGACTTGCTTCCTATGTAGATATGAAGGGCTCATTCTAAGCTAACAAAAACACAATTCTCAGGTTCAGGTGATTATACACTAATGAAAACATAGTTATGAATATTTAAATCCATTTCTGCTAATAGATCCCCCGAAATGTTACACCCTGTTCCTTTAAATAAAGCTAAGATGCACACCTGTTCTTATGATCCACCAATAAACAGTTAAATGTAACTTCCTGGTAATAAGGAGATGGGAGAGTGTTAGGTAACAAATAAAGACTTGGTCTATACTCACCAATATGCTGTCCACTTTTGATTGTACAGATTTGCTACAATGAGAAAGAGAGCAAAAGGCAGAAATGTGAATAAATATGACTTGGATTAAAATAACATTGATACAAGCAGAATTTTAATTATTTCAACAAAATTCGTTTTTATTTCCTATTCCTATTGACCTGTTTTCTTTGTAACTATAAGAAACTAGAGCAGAATGAGTCTTTACATGAACAATCGGGTCTGACAATGTATTGATATCTATTGATATTTCTCATCTACTACTGTAGTTTTTGAATATAATTTTCTAAATATCCTAAATTGTGATACACAATCGCATGTGCTGAAAACTGTGCTGCACCACCATGCAGTAAAGAGCCTGAAATCAAGAAAATCTGACATTTTTGTTACCTGTATCTACTCAGATATCATGATATGCAGTGGCTTTGGAAAGTATTGATTTTTTTGCACACTTTATTGTGTTACAGATTTAATTCAAAATGGATTTAATGTACTTTTAGGCCACCAATCTACAGACAATAAGCAATATCAAAACAGCAAAAACATCTTTCGGTTTTGCATATTTATTTAAAATCTCAATATCTCATTTGCATAAGAATTCTTCCAGCTTCAAGTCTTCTTCCTGGCAGATTCTCGATAATTCAGTGGGGGGGGTGTGAGCTGCCGTCTTCAGGTCTCTCCACAGATGTTTTTTGGGCTTCAAGTCCAGGCTTCAGTTGGGTCATTCAAGGACATTCAGAAACTCTTCCCACTCCAGCATTGTCTTGGCTGTCTGCTTCACGTTGTTTTCCTGCTGAATGGTAAACCTTCACCTTCGTCCTCAGTCTGAGGCTGTGTGCACTCTGGTGAAGGTTTACTTCAACGTCCTTTTTGTATTTGGCTGCATTCATACTTCTCTCGCTTCTGACTAGTCTCCCTGACCATGACACTTCTCGCCTTGAGTTGGATGAACAGCTCTAGAAGAATCCTGGTGGTTCCACACTTCTTCCATCTCACAATGACGGAGCCCACTGTGCTCCTGGGGACACTCAAGGCTTTAGCAATGGTTTCATACCCTCGTCCACAACTATGCCTCGACACAAACTGATCGTGGAGGACCAGGACAAGTTCCTAGGACATTGTGTGTCTTTTTAAATCATGTCCACTCATTTGAATTTGCCACAGAAGGACTCCAATCAAGTTCTGGGCTGTGTCCTCATTCATTACTCCCAATAGAGTGCTGCAGCGATGACGTGTTTTTGTAGGCCAAGCAGGAAGTTAGCATCCCTCTGGTTCTCTCGACAAAAACCCAATGGGATGTTTCCATTGGGTTTTGGATTATTGCAGAAAATAAACTTTGTGGCAAAAATACGCTTATGATACTTCCGCATTTTATTCAGCAAAATAATCTTCACAAATGAACACCACTTTTATGATTTTTGAAGCGTAAATGTAATCGCCAGAAGTAAAAAGCTAACGTTAGGCTATAAACTAACTACACCACGGTCACATTAACGTGAGTACACACAACGAGGCTGTAAAGACGGAAGAGTCGGCGTGAGGACGTTTAGTAGTCTCATTTAGCCACTTGTTAGCAACCGCCTTTTTTAAGACACGTAAAAGCTTCAAAATTCACAAGTGGGTTATTTATTGACGTATTACATGTCGTAGGGCAAAACATTAAAATCTCTTTAGCTTGTGTTAACCACAGACCTTATTTCAGGCATCTAACTAAAAACCCATTAAAAAAACCCATTGACTTCCAGACGAGGGAACCGGAAGTGCTAAAATGCTAACTCATTTCCGGGTGTTATGACTCATTCGTGTAGCACTCTATGGACCCTCAATAGTTTATTGTAGTGTGAGCAGAAAATTTAAATTGTTGACACTTTGATCAGTTTTCATCATTTTGCGTCATCATTGTCAGGTTTAGTGTCGCACCATTGCATCTGTAAAATGCAGTGAGTTGCATCGAGGGATCCATGCAAAGACACTACTTTTTTGTACATCGGCCTTTTTCACATCACACATTATATTTTAGGAAAACTGTCATAGTATGAAGAGCACACCACCATACAGTGTGCATAAAATCTGAGTAAAGAAAATTTACTTTTTTTATACAATCATAACAGTGGGATCTGCATTTGCATTCATCACAGTCCCTGTAACATGCAACATCACAGCACGACTGTGAGATGGCAGATACACTGAGAGGGCACATCTCTCTGCAAATGAAATAAAGTATTGACTGAGTTAATCTTTGCATGTAAACTACTAATAAAAAATGTAGTGTTTTTAAGAATGGATACAGTATCACAAAACATAAAATCGCGATATTCAATATTTTCTTACATCTCTAGTGTGGACAGTAAATACAGTTGTGAGGAGTTAATAGGGATTTCAGACACACCCCTCGAGGATAAACAGGTGCACCAAGGGATGCATAGCAAAGACTATTATGTAAATGAGCAATTTCATTTTTAGAAATGTTCAATAAATTAGCACAAAAAACCCATCTAAAACATATTTTCACTTTGTCATTGTGGATTATTGTGCAAGTACATTTAATCAATTTTAAATGACATCTATAAAGTGTGCAAAATGTGAATGAGGTTTGAATTCTTCCCAAAGCCCACTGTACATAACATCTGGGTAAATATAGATAATAAAATATCACATTATTTAGTTGATTTTAATCAGTTTACTACATGGTGATGGGAGATTAAAACAGAAATAATTTTTTGAGTTTTAATAATGTCCAAAGCCACTGTAGAGCATGTCATAACATCTGAGTAGATATAGATAATAAAATGTTTAGTTGATTTTAATCACAATTTACTGCATGGTGATAGGGAATCAAACATAAATATTTTTTAGTTTTAATTATTTCCAAAGCCACTGTACAGCATGTCATAACATCTGAGTAGATATAGATATTAACATTTTATTTAGTTGATTTTAATCACAATTTACTGCAGGGTGACATAAACATAAATATTTTTGAGTTTTAATAATGTCCAAAGCCACTGTAGAGTACATCATAACATATGATTAGATAAAGATATTAAACTTTATTTAGTTGATTTTAATCACAATTTACTGCATGGAGATGGGGAATCAAACAGATATATTTAATTATTTCCAAATCCACTGTACAGCATGTCATAACATCTGAGTAGATATAGATAATAAAATGTTATTTAGTTGATTTTAATCTCAATTTACTGCATGGTGACATAAACATAAATATTTTTGAGTTTTAATAATGTCCAAAGCCACTGTAGAGCATGTCAT